>APFE030405822.1:0-17316 GCA_000404065.3 Pinus taeda
GAGGTTGTTGAGAAAATAAATTTTATCCCCAACATGTGTGCCCCATATATTGCCATTAAGAAACCCATATTCTTTGATATTATTGGTTGAAATTTTCGAGAGAGGATGAGACAAGATCGTGGGGGATACTATGAATCATGAAAAATTACTTCAATGGGGTTTAATAGGATTGATAGGCTATTGTTCCTTGAGCATCAAGAGAGATCGACTCATGCCTTTTCTACCATTACTCCAGTAGAGCCTCCATGGTGGCTCAAACAACATTTACTTTGTGCAAGATGATAATGATAGGTTTTTCGTTATTAATTTTGTCTCTAAGTAGTCTCTATTTTATGTTGTTATTGAGAAGGAGGTATGCGGAAAAACACCTTTGAAACAGAACTAATATTATGTGAATTGGCGAGAAGATTCTGTGTTTGTTGTATTATCTCTTGTGCACTTTTCCTCCCACCTCATTTGTCTCCTTTTATTGGTTTGAGGGGGTCTCTCAAATCCAAAGAATGAGAACAATGATGAGGATTTCTGAGTCAAAACTCTCCCCAAAAGTTTGATTTGAATCCTAAGATATGATTGTTTGAGAAGAGCCATTTGGACCTTGAAAATTGAACTCGGTCCTTGGCATTGCAACTACTCTAGTATCTCGGAGAGGGTTTTCTCCTCTACTTCCACTTCATCCAAGTCTTCTATGCTTAGCGGAGAACTTTCCTCCATTTTCATTTCTTCCAACATTGTCTTTGCATCATGCATTTCAGGCTCCATCGAGTGCATTATCTCGGTTTTTCATTTTCTTTGTAGAAGTGCCTAGCATGGGCTCGAGTTGTGGTTGTAAGGATTTCTCTACCGACTTTTGATCCTATTGAAAGGGATTGTGTTGTGCTCAGAAAATAAGGGCCATTCTGAAATGCCCTTGAATGATCATCTAAATTAGTGAAGATCATCGTAAGAAAACTGTTGACTCCAATATGTAAATTAACATGCACTTTTAGCTCCCATTTATCATTGCTCCATGCTTCAATGTTTTGTTTTGGTGGCGAATTATCAATAAATTTGACACATTAAAACGTGGACTTGCATGAATTCTATGTGCTCCAAGATTTTATTTGACTTGACCTCATACTTGGGATTTTGAAAGACTTTTGGACCACAACGACTTGATCCATTGTGGGATATAGCGCTCAAGATCCTTGCGGGGAGGATTGATGAGGTGTGGTTGCCGCCACCTTTTTCCTAAAATTCTCATCTCGTGAGACTACATTGTGGTAGGAGGGGGGCCATGTTTTTCCTAGACTCAGCATCTCGTGAGACTACATTGTGGTAGGAGGGGGTCACAACCTCTCCCGTGGACTAGGAGACCATAAGTTGATGTGAATTAAGGTAAAAGTGAAGTCCTAGCGAAAAATTAGAGTGGGTTATAGAAAAAAGTTTGAAGGTTGTAATGCATGTAAATCCTAAATATAGCTCATCAAATTTAATCTTTGGCAGGAGGTGCTCCACCACCATATTAGTATTAACTGTCATTATTGATTTAATTAATTAATTAAGCCACCTTCTTTTCTTTATATTGTATATAAAACATTAATTATAGCATTGTACCCAAAATACAAAATAATTAATTGTAATATTTATAACATTATTTAATACATTTTATACAACATTATAACTATTTAAATAAAAAATATACCAGAAATATTTAAATAAATTAAAAAGGATTACAAATTTAAAAAAGGGAAAGCCTAATTCTCCCATTATTACAAATATGAAAAATAAAAAACCTAATTCAATATATCATAAACATTATATAAAATAAAAAATAACAAACAAACACGTGGCATTCATGGTGAGGCATCCACGTGCCAGTGTGTTCAATGAGAAGGAAGTTTGTCAATCTGACTGAGCTACGACCTTGGGTGGTTCACTGGTTCTTCCATATCTAATGCGCACCTAGAACTTTCGAGCCTTAATACAGCCTATATCGAGTCCCAAGTTTGATCAACGGAATTGTTGTATTGAGTGCCAAGTTTCATCAAGGGAACTAATCTGTTTTCTTGACAGGAAAGAAGTCAGGCAATTAGAAGGAATAGGTACCCTCCACTGGTCGTTAGATTTTTTGGAGCTAAGGAGTAACAGAAGGATGATTTGATATTTTGATATGCAGATGAATTGAAAGTAGAGTTGGACGTGATATTTCTTTTATTTTTTAGAGCTTTTATGATTTTTGTGATTTTTCAACAAGATGGTGTTAAGTTAAAAATTTTAGAGACAAATAGGCTTTCGAGATAATACTAAGAGTTATTTGTAGAAATTGTTCCCAAAACATCTAGATTATTTTAAAGTAGTGTGTAATGTGTTTCAAAAATTCCATTCATAAATTTGCATATAAGTACTTAAAATCCCTAAAAAAAATACTTAAAATTCAGAATAAAAATGGTGAAAAGTAAGTAACTTTACAGTAAAGACAGGGTAAAGACATAGAAATTAGCAGCCAATTTTTCTAACAATTTTGTTATCTAAATTCATGTACATTGTTGCAGTTCATTGCTTATATTGAATTTTCAAGTTTGTAGAGCTCTAGGACAGGTTGATGCCCTAGGAAAGGTCCCTTGCCCAGCTGTATTCCCCAGGTAAGGTTGAATCCCCAGGCAAGGTTGAATCCCCATCCTCCCATCCCTCTGATCATCCCATTAGATCATCCCATGTTCTCTTGCTTATGAGACTTCTTGATTGATTCCAGGGCAGCTCCTTACCTGTGTGTGTGCCAGCCGTGGGGGTATGCCTGTGCACATGTACGTATGCCTATATGTGTCTGGACGGGTATGCGTGTATGCTTGTGTGTGTTATCATGCATGTGCGGAGATAGCGTGATCGCGCATAACAGTCTAGAAAGTTATTTCGAAACTTCGGTGTGTTGGCCTTCTTCTGATATCTAAAAAATTATAATGCTTTTACACTACCTTGATATACAAAAAAACATAATGCTCTTACACTACTTTGTATTGAGTATTGTATCAAAAAATTACAAGTGTTTTTAAAACTAGTGGAAAACCCAATTCTAGTACAACTTGAAGTGCCATAAAAAAATTTATTTGCCAGTTTGTTTATTTATGTTAAAATTGAATATTTTATATCAAAATATTTTTTACAGTTTGTTTATTTATTTATGTTTTAATTGAATATTTTTCATAATTAGTTAGTTTATTTATTTTTAAGTTAAATAGTTTTCACAGTTTGTTAATTTATTTATGTTTAATTTGAATATTTTTCATAATTAGTTTATTTAAATTTAAATTAAATATTTTATTATCTATGTTTAAATTGAATATTTTTAGAAGTTAATTAGTTTATTTATGTTTAAATTAAATATTTTATCTCAATTTTTTTTTCATTGCTTTATGTAATCTATAATTTATGCCAGATATTTTTTCTATACCAGAACCATTTACCCTCATTTACCCACAAAAACACTCACAAAAGAGGAAAAAAACAATGTTTTCCATTCTTCTGACTTTCCATAGTATTTAGAATAACCATGGGTGTTTTTTAATATTATAAAAGGTATGTGGAAGGAAGACCGGAATTTTTAGTACCATTGGTTAGTAAAGACAACTTAATGGCTGTGAGTGATAATCTTCCAAGTCGTACTTCGAATGGGATTGTATTCATGACCCTCTCACCTTAAAGGGCTTTGATCTTAATTTTCAAAGCTAAAATCAATGTTTTATATCAAATGATAATTAAAAAAACTATTTAATTTTATTGCAACCAAAATGTTTTATTACTATTTATTATATTAATAGGGTGCGTATTGTAGAATACGGTTTATTGAATTTCGAAAATCTACTAACTTGGGATTTTGCAGTAAGGGGATTGTACTAGATGATCAAACAGTGGCAGAAGCTGATCTTGTGTTGTTCGATACTGGTTGTGATAGCGAAAAAAACTGAAGAGCCTACTTCAAATTTTTTTTTTTTAATCCACTGAGAAAACTTAAGAGCCTATTTCAAAATATTTTTGCAGAAAAAGCAACCGCGCTCACTTCCTCTATACAGGTTAGTTGTTCACTACAGCTCTGGACTCTTTACTTCAAGTTTTCCCGTTTATTGTCATTGTTAATTCAATTGCATCAATTGAGGTGAAAAGGCTGATGATATTCTGACCCCTAACAACCAAGTCACCTTTCTACGGAGAATAAACAGCGGGCTCATCAATCCATGCATTCATCATATGGCAATTCTTGGCTGTCCAGAATGTTTATCAAATCTGTATTCCACTGAATGGCTCGCCCATTTTCCGTCAGGCAAATAATTCGTACGCAGCGGCTCCCATTTTCTGTCAGGCAAATTTGTCCTTCGAAACATCAAAGGAATGGTGGCAGATATCCACAACGACATTTCCTGCGAAATTTCACGATATCCATATATTTTCACTTATGGATGTTTCGTATAGGGTTTGTTAATTTCACTTGGAACGCATATTCGTTTGTTATTGATACTGATACGTGAATTATTGCTTATCAACGCGCTGTCATTTAATATCAACGGGGTAGTGATAGGTGAGTTGTTCACTATCAACGCGGTAGTGATATGAGAGTTACTAGTAGGATATGCGGTCAGATATGCCAAATGTCCCCGCCGATATGCGACCTTTACATAACGCGAGCTATTTCCAACAGGTATTTCTGGATATCCGAGCAATCTTTGCCGGATACGCTAGTAATTTCTGGGCAATGCGGTTTGGTTATGCCGATATGCGAATTATGAGCCTGGAACGCGACCTATCTCTGCCGGATATGCTACTTATACTTCCCGTATACGCGTCTTATCTCGCCGGTGATAACTGGAATGACAAATCGGATATCCGGCAGAGATAAGTCGCATATCCGGCATATGGTACCTGCTCGCTCGGAAATACCTCGCATAAATGGCAATGGTTACTGGCATTGCCCCGAATGAACTCGCTTATAACGTGTCGGAAATGGTTGGCGCCACCGGCAAATGGCATATCCGGCTAAGGTTACTCTGCGTATGATACGAATAACTCACTTATCATACCCGTTGCGGATAACGGCGATGGCAATTCACGCGAATTATCTCGCGTTGCTGATAATGGCGATGGTAATTACGACGCGTTGCATATAATGGCCATGGTAATTCACGCGAATACTGGGTTGCTCAAGCCATAGTTGCTTCGAACCCTTGCCATCGTCTTGCAATTTATTATTATTATCATGCTTTCTATCGCATAGTCTTCTTGCTGGCGACTCTCATGAATAGACTCAGAAAATGCCGCAAGACCCTGCCTGTATATCCACTTGGGGTTTTTTATTCTTAACCCGCCCTGTAAATCTCCTGTGTATGATTTCTATTTTCTAGCAAATCTAGGATTTGGCGCATGTGTTGGGTGGATTGTGCCTGCTAGCACTGTGAGCCACACTTGTGTGGCTATCTCGACGAATTTAGTTGCTAACCTGGAGGGATCTTTCCGGCAGCGAGTCCGACCGTGAAGGAATTTTTACCAGCCAGCTGGCAAACTAAAATGATAGATTCGTAGCTCAAAACCGCTAGAAGCGTGTGACTCCTAATACCTCATCGCCCCAAAGATCCATTTGAAATTGAATTTCAGGCTAAAATTAAAGATCCAAGGCCTTGGCCTTTAATGCCACCTTACATCTGAATTACAGGGTAAAATTATGTGTAGCAGCCATAGCATGGGGAGCTAGATTTACATTTATTAAAGATTTAGCTCCCTAAAGAAAGAAAGGACCCTGCTCGGAGCTAGACTTACATTTAGTAAAGATTTAGCTGTTTAAAGAAAGAAAGTACCCTGCGTGCTCCCACTGACTTCCTTTCTTTATAACCGCATTGCCAACCAAAAAATTGCCCATTGTATTCAAATTTACAAATATGATCCTGTGCAATCATCCTTTCTAACATATTTATACGTCCTTAGGGTTTTGAGTCAGCACATAGCGTTTTAAGTATTTCTGCCGATTCTTTCTCATTTAAAGGTTTATTTTAAAGAATCCACTGTAAAACATTGGTACATTTGTCTATGTATAATCATCGCTATCTGCAACCGAAGGCCTTTTAGAGGACTCTGATTTTCTGGATAGAAATATGGATTTTCTCTTTCTCAATTTTCTCTTTCTCTTCTCCCCAGCCAGAGATTCGTCCTCAGCTCCAACCGTACAGTGTGGGTTTTATGGGCTTTACACACTCATTCCAAACCTTGGAACACATCAGTGATCAAATGAGGCTCAACGTACAGTCTGGGTTTCATGGGCTTTACACACTCATTCCAAACCTTGGAACACCTCAGTGATCGAATGAGGCTCAAGAATCAATCATGGTACCTGGGCATGAACATACAACATCAAATCTATGCAATATTTCTCTTAATTTAAATGTGAAAATAGGGTAGTTTTCATAATTTCAAAAACAAATCCAGTGTCAATTTAGTACTCACTAACCATAGTTGTATATTAAATTTATAATCATGTTACAGAGAATCAGGAGAACCTCCTATTATAATAACTTTATATATATATCATGGTAGGTAGCCATGGAGGGTGAAAGCTACTGGAATTAATTATTTTTTAATGGAGGACTCTTGTTATACCCAGATTTTGCATATGTTTATGTTGACCATATTGTGTTTGTTTGAGTAATGAGACATCTGGAGTCAAATACATGAAACAAAATGTTTGATGTTCTCCCAATTTTATCTCTTTATTTCAATTTTCATTTTTTAGTAATCTTGGGGAGGCCATTCTTGATCTATGTGATTTCCTCTGTGTTTGTTTGAGTCATGAGACAGCTTGAGTCAAATACGTCAAACTCATGTTCTCCCACTTTTTATATTTTTATTTTCATTTTTCGTAATTTTGGGGAAGGCATTCTTAATCTATGTGATTTCCTCCCAAAATTCGGCCTACATAAAAATAAAAAAATGATCACTATCTTATCTCTAATATGCATAGTGTTCCAATTTAGATTTTAAAACCCCTAAACATGATAACATGTTTTGGGTGACTATCTCAAACCATATAGATTTATAGGAATTACTTATCTTTATCAACATAGATATAAAATTGTGTCAAATATATCTCCTCCTTTAAGTCACCATACTCCAATGATGTCTCACATTTCCCCATCCTTTCTCTAAATCAAAAGTTGTTCCTACACATAATAAGAACTTGATAGATGTTATGTTGCAAGAATTATTTATGTTTCTTAACATAGATATACAAGCCATCTTTAGGAGGCCATTATAGTCTATTGGATGTCCTCACAAAATGTCCCCTACATAAAATTTAAGAAATAAAAAAATTGATAACAAGAAAATGACCACCTTCTTGTCTCTAATATGCACTTAAAACCCTTAAACTTGAGAAAAAATAATAGAGCACAATCTTATTTCTAAAAGGAAAATGACCACTATCTTGTCTCTAATGCACTTAAAACCCTTAAATTTGAGACAAAATAATCCAGATTTTGATAACATGTTTTGGGTGACTATTTGAGACCATATAGAGTTACATATGACCATTATCTTGTCCCTAATATGCACTTAAAATTTTTGAACTTGAGACAAAATTAATCAAGGTTTTGATAGCATGTTTTGGGTGACTATTTGAGACCATATAGAATTGGAAGAATTAAATATGTTTTTAGTGACTATTTGAGAACATATAGAGTTGCATATGACCACTATCTTGTCTCTAATATGTACTTAAAACCCTTAAATTTCAGACAAACTAATCTAGTTTTTTATAGCATGTTTTGGGTGATTGTTTGAGGCTATATATATTGCAAGAATTCAAAATATTCTTTGACAACCCATGTCACCTTGTACTTTTCAAAAATGCTATTGAATTTATCTTTTCATTGAAAACCCATTTTCATTCATGTGTTTATCCATTATGCAACCATACTTTGGTACCATTCTTAATAAAAAGAAGAAGCCATCTTGAGGAGGCCATTTTTAATGAGTAATATTGGCGAGACAATTCTTAGTCTATGTTAGTCTATCTTAGTCTATATAATGTCCTCATAAAATGTCCCCTACATTAAAAAAGAAAAAATTGCTAAAATAAAATGACCATTATCACATTTCCAAAAATTATAAAAAGAAAATGACCATTATCTTATCAAAAATAAAATGACCATTATATTATCTCTAATATGCACTTAAAACCCTAAAACTCTAGACAAAATAATCTAGCTTATGATAGCATGTTTTGGGTGACTATTTGAGACCATATAGAGTTGTAAGAATTACTTATATTTTTAGACATATATATAAAATTGTGTCAAATATATATCCTCCTCTAAGTCACCATACTTAAACGAAATCATGTCTTCACATTACCTTATCTTATTTCTAAATCAAAAGTTGTTCCTACATATAATATCAAAATTTTTTCATACATATAATATCCATGAACTTGATATCTAAGAACTTGATAGATGTTATTTTAGTAGCCACTCAAGTGTGTTTTGACAACTTAAAAATATTCTTTCAAAACCAATATTACTTTTCAAAGATGCTATTGAATTTATATTTTCCTTGACGCCCATGTGCATTCAACTCAAATATGAATCTCTTTTGACAATTTCAAAACATTCTTTCACAATTAATACCACCTTGTACTTTTAAAAAAAGTGCTATAGAATTTATCTTTTCCTTTTACACACATTTCCATTTAGATCCATGTGTTCATCCATTAAGAAACCATACTTTGATATCATTTTTAGTAAAAAATGAAGTCATATCCTTATACACCCATTTCCATTTGGATCCATGTGTTCATCCATTAAGAAACCATACTTTGATATCATTTTTAGTAAAAGATGAATCCATATCCCTATACACCCATTTCCATTTGGATCCATGTGTTCATCATATCATTTTTAGTAAAAAATGAAGCCATATTCTTATACAAGCCCAATTCTAGCACTCCTTCGATTTTTATATTATTTTATAGCTATAGGCTCATTTTTGTAAGTAAACAAATGAAATATACAATTGAAATTGGATAAACTATAATTGCATTTATATAGTACCTCTTTTACTAAGTTCACCTTCTCCAAGGCTAAGGTGGAGTTCCAATTTCCTATTCTAAAATTCTTTATACCTCCTCATCACTATAATCATAAAACTTTGGTTCATTATCTCTTTCAAATTTTCTAATCCTTGGTGTGGTTGCTAAAGAACTAAATAAACAACTAGCTTCTTCTCACCCTCTTCTAGTGAAGACTTTAGTTTTCTTAAAACAATATTCTTATACATAAAATTCTCATCTACATGATCATAAAGCTTGTATGCTTTTACACCAACATCATAATTTATGAAGATACATTTCACTACCTTATTATCCAACTTGAAAAATTCATCCTTAGGCACATGATCATAAACCTTGCAACTAAAATGTGAATATGCTAAATCAATGGCTTTTTCTTAATTAATAATACGACTTTGTTTTAATTAAGATCCTAATAGGGGTCCTTTTCTAAATAATTAGTGTAAAAAAACTACTTAGGTAACATACAATAGAATTGGCTTTTCTCTAGAATTTCTACTCTAGCCTGGATCCTCTAAGCATACTCTAAAACTCCCCATCAAAGTCGTATTCATGTGTTGTAAGTGGCATATAGAGTTGTCTTATGATTTTATGCATAGTTGTCCTTATACAACATTTCAGAATCTACAAAAGCAAAAACTCACTATGTTTATTAGTCTCCAATGCCTTGATCTTCCTACCAATTTAATTTCTGAAGATGACCTTAAACAACATCAACCAAATGAATATCGTTGATTTAATTATGATAGATATATACATGTTAATCTATAATAGTCATCAATCCATAATACATAGTATAAATATTAAATTAATCAACACTAATAAGATGAAATTCATAAAACTTGAACTATATCTAGCCTATAAATATAAAATATATGATAAATACACTAAAAATTTACAGAGATATGTTTTCATCTAGCCACAACACATGTAGGTAACCACTAGGAGAACCAAATTTCTCGTATTGTTTTGGTCGTATATTTCCATCTATCCACCTATGTAGGCAATGACTAGGAGAAAAATATTCTCCTCTTGTTTTAGCTTGACAAATTGTAGGTTTATACAAATATAGCTCTAATGCCATGTAGATTTTTGCTTGTAGATTCAATAGCTTATGTGATATGCTAAAAAACAAGACAAGAATATACTCTAGTCTTCTGTGGAAACGAAAATTGATCAATGAAAACAATAAGCAGAAAAGGAAGAATTTCAATCACACATAACACATATTTTCCTTGGTAAAGAAACTACTCTAAAACCTGAATACCTATATTGAATTAACCAGAATATTTAAAAAGAAAATACAATTCTTTCTCAACCTGAACAATTACTGCAACAGTACAATCTATCTCTCTCCTTCACAAGTAAGCTCAAGCGAACACCTAGCAGATTCTTTTGTCTACCAAGCCCCTACATACTTGTGAAATTCCTGAGAGAATTAGCCCATATTTAATTGGGAAATTCTCCTCTTATCACTGTGCAATCCAACCATAGGCCCTCAACTGATTGCATGCACCATCTGTACAACTAGGAAAATTACACAATGGATATTACACTATCCTTGAACTCTCATACAACTCAGTATTCCTCTGAACTGACATGGATGAGTTATTTATTAGTGAATCTTGAGTTAATTAGTGTGACTAAATTTGTTTTTATGTCTTTGCAAATTAATTCTTGTTAAGTAGATCAACATCTTGCTAGTTATATAGGTCATGGTTGATGATTATATAGGATTTTTATGTTCAGATTTAGTTGATATATTAGTAACAAGGGAGATCTCTATAAAAAGGCCATCAAGCACCTCTGATCTCACCTCTCCCTCCGTCAGATCGTGAGCTGGGACAAAGGTGACATTGCTACCAACAAAAACACTGTCTTTGCTTCACCATGCAAATAGTAGTGTTGGATTCTTAGTTGCCGAACTTGATATCAGTTTTGATTCAACGCTTAGGGTTATGATTGCTTAGTTGCATAGTTATTTCATCTGATTCCATTGCAATTAAACTTCTGTTCCATTTCTCTATTGTTATCTAGGTCAGAATAGACTAACGTAACTAGGTCTTTGATTTTCCAAGTGTTTGGTTGTATAGTTCAAAAAACAACTTGCAGAGCACCTGTTATACATCTTTATTTTCCCATACTCCATCAACTCCACCTGCTTCACCCTCTACATAGAACCTTGGCCTCCCATCTATCACATTCGTTCACATTGCCCTGATTTTCATCCTTTTTGTGCAACATCATTCTACCTCTCCTTGAACAAATCCAACCATCCTCACCACTTCTCAATTCCATCAGCCAAGTCCTAAAATTCCCTACACCCCTATCTCACCTCTATACCCATCCCTTCATCTTTCCTTCTCCATCCATCATCCAAAATCCCATTTCTGAACATCCTGTAGAAAATTACAGACATCCTATAGAAATTCCAAAACATCCTGTAGAACCCCTGCAGACTTCCTGTAGAAGCTCTCGAGAGTGGTTTCTTGATAGCCAAACTTTGTGGAACTCTTTGGAAGGGTTCTAGGGACCCCTTAGGCCCTCTTTGAACCTTCCCGGCCCCTTGCAAGCATTTCCTCTCACTGATCCACCTCTACACAATCAAAAATAGTGAAAGCACATGCATGATAATTCTGACAAATTATTCAAAAATACAAAAAGAGGTTTTCTTCAAAAAGAAGTAGCTTAGACACATGCATTTTACCTTCCTAGAAGTAATGGAATCTCTTTCAGTAGCTTACATCCTCTTTTTCGCATCAGTAGGGCTAGCTTGTAAAATTAGTGTTTGCCAGGGTTCGTGTTTTCTTCCAACTTTTCAGTTTCTTCCTACAAGTAGATTATCATCCTTTGAGTTAGCTTTCATCCATCAGTTAAAACGCTTCTTCTTAGAGCTCATAGAAGTTGTCTTAAGCCCCTAGTGGACTTCTGCGAGCTGGCGAAGTGACAACTGCGGCAAGAGTTAGTACTTGTGCATACAGCACCGTCGCTTCCAAGTTTGTTACGAACTACCGGGTTGATATAAAGTAAAGAAGGGAGTTCCAGGAGTTGCAACATTATTGCTGCAATACTGGAGCCCACCAGTAAGTATGATAGAACACCAACAATAATGATATTATAATCTCACATGTGTGGTCTCAAATGGAAATACAAATATCTTTCGGGTCATTGAACCAAATGAGGTTAAGGTGACTAAAATAAAATATTACAGAAAGAACTCTTAGTCTGCCTTCAATACTTTGGCCACTAAGATGTATGTCTAATGTATTGGTGTATCTCTAACGTATTGGTTCACTAATATGTATTTCAATACCTTTGTTCTATTTCAACTATTATAACAAAACAAAAGTTATGATTTTCAATATCAAAATTGAAAGAGCTATGAACATCAAAAATTAACACACCACACAAAATTTTCATGTTATATTTAGAAAACAATAAAAAATAATTCTAACTATTTTAAATTTATTTGTGTATTAAAAATTTCAAAAATATATGATATGAGTACCAACTTCCAATTCCTACATTATTTCTACATATTTATATTTAAAAAAATTTAAGATACATTTTAATATTTAAAAATATAATTTAGAACATTAAATTTATTTGTGTATTAAAACTTTCGAAAATATATAATTTTAGTGCCAAATTCCAATTCCGATAAAAAAAAAGTTGAATCTATTTTCATATTAAAATACAGTTTAAAAAATGACACATCAAAGTGTATCACCCCAAAAAACTTTTCCAATTTGTCCTTTGACAAGAGGCCAAAGAGATGAATGTTTGTATGAATTTCTATGAAGTAAAGGTTGTAATCTCAGTTTTTGGATCATAATTATGTGGCTAGATGTATATATTATTGATGTCTTGGTAACCATAATACAAAAATTCAGTCGAGACGATTGGGCTGATATAGTAATTGAGAATTAATATTGATGATGAAGTGCTCAGAGTTTGCAACATGTGAACAAAAGTATAATATAACACGACCAGTATTAATAAGTATTTCTCATAGTTACAGAAAAAGAATTATAAACAAGTGCTCAACATTTCAAATGTACAAACAAAATTATCCATAAATGATGCTATGCATAGTTACATGAAAAAATTATACACCCTACTTTAAAACAAGGCTCGAAGAAGATGCATAGTTTCAAATGTACAAACAGAATTATTCATAAATGATATCAATAGTTGCAGGAAAAAATTACAAACCCTACTTTAAAACAAGGCTCTAAGAAAAGCCATGATTTCAAATGTGCAAACAAAATTATACATAAACAATATGCATAGTTGCAGAAAAAAATATGAACCCTACATTAAAACAATTCTCAAAAAGAGGCATGGTTTTAAATTTGCAAACAAAATTATCCCTAAACGATATCCATAGTTGCAGTTTTTTTTTATAAACAACACGTTAGAACAAGTATTTTCCCAACAAAATTATCGCTAAACCCTATCCATAGTTGCAGAAGAAAGCATGGCTTCAAATGTTCAAACAAAACTATCCATCAACGATATCCATAGTTGCCTAATTTTTTTATAACGAAGACATTAAAACAAAGATCGAAGAAGAGGAGGCATGCATCAAGAATTCTAAGATAATTTGAATGTGTAAAGAATGTTAAGATAATTTGAATTGACAAAAATGGCCTCCTTACCTCCAACGTGATTTGAAGTAGAGTTATGAGGTGCTAGTTGCATTGAGCATGGATCGAACACAGGACCTTCATATATCCAGTCTAACGCTCTCCCAACAAAGATATAGAGCCGCTCTCCCAACAAAAATGCTCTCCCAACAAAGATACAGAGGAACGTGGATCGAACACAGGACCCAACAAAGATACAGAGAGAGAGAGAGGGGCGTGGATCGAACACAGGACCTTCATATATTTGGTCAGATGTTGTCCCAACAAAGATATAGAGGAACGTGGATGGAACACACTACATTCATATATTCAATACGCTCTCCCAACATTATGGATCGAACACATGACCCTCTCCCAACAAAGATAGAGAGACAACAACATTGTGAATCGAACACACAACCCTCTTCCAACAAAGATACAGAGACAAGAACATTGTGGATCGAACACACGGCCCTCCTATACAGATAAAAAGGCAATAGCATTGTGGATCAAACACACGACCTTCATATATTCAATCTCACTTATGGTTAAATATACTCATATAATACGTCTTGAAACAATTGGGCACATCTTGAAACAATTGGGACAGATTACTACTTTGAGATCTGCCGTGAACAATGAGGAAACAACTATGAATAAACTGCTCGGATTCAAATTTCTCCGTCAGCTCTTAACTAAATAATAGGGTGGAAGAGATTGGGATTGTTAAATCCCCTTGGAAATGGCTTGAATTCATGTACAAGCTCTTAACTAAATGTTATGGTTGAATTCAAGAAATACTAAGTACAACACTAAAAAAAAGCAAAAAGTTATCAAAAAGCAAAATGTTACTTAAATTTAGAATGCCGAATATTAATTAGATTCGTTAAAGTTCCACAAACAACAAGAGAAGGAACGGGAAATAAAAAATATAAACCAAAATAATTAACACTTGAAATTTTAAAATACGCAAAGTTAAAAGTTAAATTTAAAAACAACAGTTAATTTCTTTTGAGGTAAAAGATTGACAATTTTGAAGTTAGAAACACTGAATGGTTAATGGCAAAGCAAAAAAATTAAAAACTAAATTTTAAAATAACATTTATTTGTTTTTAAATTTAAAAATTAGAAATTTCAAAGTAAAACATAAAATAGAAAACACATTTCTACCTAAATTGCAACTTGAAATTGACATATAGTAACCTTGTTATAATAAATAATTTAGAACATACCTTTAATGTGGAGGAACAATAAATTAAACCAAATATACTTGACTTATAACCATATAAACTAGTTGTGCATACAACCATTTGTTCTCAATAATATTATGACTTTCTTGAATACGCATAGTAGACTTCAGAGAGAGTATTTAAATTTTTCTTTTTGACATCTTTATATTTTGGTATATGTTGTCAATGGAGATACTTTGTTCCCTATCTTTAAGTTGAATATGAGAACCAAATTTATCAAGTTAAACAGTTTAGTTGGTACCAATTAGTTAAACTTTGAAAAGAATATGTAATGGAACAACTCACATGACTGTTAGTATATTTTTATGTGAGATTATGTAGGATAAAACAAAGGTAACTACTCCACTATAACTGAAAATGTATCACAAGCTTACAAAATCCAAGAAAATTGAAGCGAACATAATTTTTTTGTACTTCAAATTATATTCTTGTTTCAATAATTATAATGCTTAATATGGACCAACTAATCTCCATAATTTCTCGTTCTAAAGAATTACTATGGAGGCGTGAAGCACTTATTTATTTCTCTTACCTAGAAGTGATTACTTATCATCAATTTATATTGAAACAATCCTTGCAATTATCATTATCTTGCATAACAAATCCTAATTCAAATTATTAGAGAAAGTCTATTATTACATGGTACGCTAACAAAATATAAAATATTGTGCATAATATTTTTATGCATGATATTCTCTATACATATCAACTTATTCTTGAAATTTTATAATAATTAGCTACGCTAATTAATAATAATAAAAAATATTGTATATTCATGGTATTTTTCAACTAGGATTAAGTCTTTGCATCAACACTAAAAATATTTTACAACAATAATAAATCAATAATATTTTTTTAATATTAATTATCAATAAGATTATAATAATAAAATAAATTAGTTAATATAAATATAGAATATACCATTTTGTATTTAGCGAATCTAATTTATAATTGAATATTATTGTATTATGAATCACCCTTAACAAAGAGAAGGAATATTAAAGGAATAGGATATTTCGGAGGTACCATCATTAAAAATAAAACACTAAATATAAATAATATTATTTCTAATAGAATAAACATTATATAAAGATTATTTGAAAAAATAGGTACGTCTTGCTTATGGAGGAATTGACCTTTTCGTTAGAATCCATCAATACAATTTCAAGAAATATTGTGATCTTTCTTTGATTCAAATTAGCTAAAAAAAACTTATGTGAAAAAGGCCATTTTTTTCTATTAGTTAAACTATGTGAGAAGAAGAGAAAAGAAAACCTCTATTATGATCATGGACCATCAATGGGGAAGGATTCTATGATGTACCACTGATGAATAAGAATTTGTTTCATATGTTGGCAAGAGAGGGGGTGTTTAGGTAAAAAAAAGAGCACTAGACCCAATTGATACATTTTTAAGTGGTTCATCAAGTTTCTTAAGCCCTAAGAAAATAGATTTATAAATATATTTGAATTGAAAATTTAGGCAGTCAATTGTGCTTTCAAGGTCTTAAAATGCACATTTCCAATACCCCTTATGCAAAATGTTCTGCAACAACGTTTTGTACCCTAGTGAAAATTAGGGAAATTTGTCTTATGCAAAAATGTGTCTTGCAACAGCCTTTTTGTACCCTAGTGAAATTAAGGAAAAAAATGTCTTTGATGTGGTGATGGATCATGTTGGATGATGAAGAGGAATATTCCTTCAATAGAATATGGTTTGAAATTATTCTAATTTATATGAATATTTTCATCTATTTCTATTAAACATAAATGGTTCATTTTTTTTGAAGAATATTAAAGGAGGTCAACTTGAGAAACAATAACACAAAAATTTCAAAATGAAAAAAAATTCAAAAAAAAAATACCACGTATTACCTCTCTCATTCAATGTATATCTATTTTATTATATTTCCATTTATTTTAATGTTTTTTTCTTAAAATATAATTATTAGTTTGTCAAATATTAAAAAATATATTTTATTTGTATTACCATTCGCTTCCAAATCACATGCAAGGTGTCTTGCATATCTCACATTCATTCAAAGGGGATTTTAATGAATAATGAGGTTAAATAAAGCATTAATATTTGTATAATGGTTTCAATATATTTTTATTTGTATCCTTTAAATTCCATTCCTAAAGAAATAAATGTGAATGCATTTGAGATTTGCATAAATTTGATAGAAAAATATCTCACAGACTGTACATATAGTGAAAATAATTGCAATTGAACTCAACAACAGCTTAGATTTCAATACAAAGCCTCAAAATTTAACTTAGAATTGATTAGACAAAATTGAAACAAAAAAAAAAAACAAAACAAAAAATATAATAACAAATCATATTACAAATATATATAT
>APFE030405826.1:0-28062 GCA_000404065.3 Pinus taeda
TATATATCATATGACATTTTATTGGATTAATCAACTTAATTAAAAGAGCATAAAGATTATAACTACTTTTGAGATAAATCCCAACCCTTAATTTGTGAATACTACCAAGAAGATTATAGAAATCCCTACCATCCAACTAAGAATTATTGGTAATTAAATTTAAATTCTAAAAACCTTATTCCAAAATAGGAAAGTCCATAGAATTTTGTAGATTGTAGAGATTTAAATGAAATATTCTAAAACATTTTTTAGTGGTAGTCATATATCAAATGATGAGATTTTTTCAAAATTAATTAGTGTATTTTTGCTCTTACTTAGTTTTGGACATGTAATATTAAAAAGTTATGATATTGATCCATGGTATTTTTTTTGTTGATATTGATACATAGGGAAACGAACTTGGATGCTCATTATTTATATAATATTCCATAACCAATAACCACCAATTAAACTATCCTAGTGGAGTATTGGAATAAAAAAAATTATAAATTAAATTTTTTTTAATAATAAAATAGAGATAAAATTTTATGATAAAATTTTATTCTATAAATAATCATTTTATAATTAATAATAATATATAAAATAAATATATTTTATTTTTATTTTTTAATGTAAAATATCTATTTAATGTAGAGATGCTATACTATATATAACATTTTCGTAATTTTAATCATAAATACGTCCAAATTTATGGACATTGCAAACTTGAGTATCATTGTAAACTCTATGACATCGGTGAAAACTCTCGAGTATTATTTTTCATCAACATTGGCTACAAAACATGAAGATGAGAGTGAAATCTGCGTCATTATTTGTGTTTAATCATTATCTGGTGACACGTATGCTCAAAACAGAAAAAGGCTAACCCTAATTTACGTGAAATATAAGTCGGAAAACCTTCCCATCTAAATGCTAATTCCTAAACTAAACTTGATATTTGCCATATTAAATTATACTAAATCAGGTTGTTCCCTCCGCATCATTTGCTAATCCTATTCGCCTTTTAGTTCTCCTTTTTTATTTAACTAACCATTGCTCTGTCCCAGCGGAACGAGTGACTGACATTCTCCGGTAGTAAATTTATGTTCAAACGATACTGAAAGCTTTATCGCTACCATTCGTTTATATTCTGTTTTTTACACAATTATGCACCCACTTTCCCAAAGTATACATCTCAATCCAAGGAAATGACAGATTACCCACAATACAGTTGACGGTATTGTCTTTTTTATAAAAATGATGTTTACCATAACAAGATCGTTCATTATTATTCATAGCGATAGGCAATAGAGTTAATGAGAGTGCAGTATAATTCGATATATAGGACAACAGATACACCAACAGCTAACGCAGGTGACTATGTTATAAAACCCACTAAATAATGCCCCACTAGAAATGCCATCATACTCCATTGACATGTTCCTCGCTTAGGATTATTGAATCACGTCATGTCAGTGTGAAGGCGAATTGCACTGGGCGCGCCAAATGCGATGGTTCCCGTGGCAACCCAAATGGCAACAGATGGGATACCATAAAGTTGTCGCGCATAAGACAAGCACTGAAGTATGTGAATGGCAAGCAAGCCCGTGGCAAGCGAAAGGGTATAACAAGTACGACGATGACATGTACACAAAAGATGGTTTACTGGCCGTTATCCATTTTCCCCAAAACAAGCTTATTTGTGGAGGTTTTAGAAAGTGACGCCCCCTTAAATCATGTCTTCGGCATAATTTCCTAGCTTTCAATGAAAATTACATGCAACAATCATTGAATGTATACGTAACTCTAAATGTTCCGAGGAAACGACATATATCAAAATAAAGTAGATCGTTAAGGATTCTCTTGAGGGACCCGTGGAAGATTAACGATTAGAGACTGTAACAAACTTCAGAGATCAAGATGAGTTCACACTCGATGATATTTCAAACGTTCATACAATGGTGATAGGAGTCGCACAAAGCTTTCCATTTGTTGTTGTTTTTGTTTTGTTTTTTTTTTTTCTTCTAAGAAAACCTTTCAAAGAGATTGAAAAAGTGAATAATTGATCCCATGAGTGGATAAGTGCAAGTTTTCGTTGAAAATAATCATAAAATGTCACTTGCACTCAAACTACAAATACAAATATTATTTTGTGTAATTGAGGAATATAATTTTGTGTAATATAAGTGGAATAGAAAAGTAGTAATAAGTTAAACTTAAGTCATATGATTAAGGTTAAATGTCACTTGCACTCAAATTACAAATACAAATATTATTTTGTGTAATTGAGGAATATAAGTGCAATAGAAAAGTAGTAATAACTTAAACTTAAGTCATATGATTAAAGTTCAATAATGATACAATAGGTTCTAAGAGATTGCATAATTAGTTTTAGGTTCCGTAATAATATAATAGGTTATTACGTTCCAAGAGACTGGATAGTGTTAGGTTCTGTAATAATATAATAGGAGTTCTGAGAGATTGGATAGCTAGTCTCGAAATACTTTTTTTCAAGAGTGTTGACATAAATAATCGCTCCAATTATAGGACTATAATGATAAATCTATTGCATACAAAGTTATTTGGAAGCATGATAGAAAATAAAATTAGCAAGGGGGCGGAAGAAAGAGATAAACATGCTAAAGGGAAAGCATGTTTTAGAACTAAACATTCCATAATTGATCATGGTATAACTTTAAGGCACATCATTGAAAAAGTTTGGGAAAAAAAGGAAGATGTCTTTTCTTGTTTTGTTGATTTCAGAAAAGCCTTTGACACGATCACTAGGGATAAGCTTTGGCACAGAATGAAGGACCTTGGGGTTCCTAGGCATTATAGAACAATTGTACATAGGTTTTATGAAGAGGTGAAAGTCAAAATTAGAACTTCATTAGGAATCTCTGGAAGTTTTAGAAATGATACTGGGGTCGAGCAAGGTTGCACATCATCTCCTACCCTTTTTGGTTTATATATTGACAAACTTGAAGAGTGGCTAAATTCGCAAGGGGGTGGCAATGTGTATTTGGGCCAATTTGTTACAAGGCTTATTTTGTATGCAAATGACCTTATTCTAATTGGTATACCTTCTCTTGGTTTGCAAGAGAACTTACTTTCCCTTGACCATTTTTGTATAAGGATGGGGATGCAAGTCAATATTAGCAAAACCAAAGTAGTGATTTTCTCTAACAAAAGAAAACATAACCAACATAAGTTCTACTTTGGAGGAAAGACTCTGGAAAAAGTTCTGGATTATAAATGCCTCAAAATTGACTTCAACATAAATCTAAGTTAGGACAGTTATAGGAACAAAAGAACTTTTAGGGGTTGCAAAACATTTTATGTGTTTCAAAATAGGTGTAGAGAGAGAGAGAGAAAGAGATATGGGATTCGAAGACCACTAAAACTCTTTTTGGGCTTTTAGTGATTCTTATGATTCTCTACGGTTGTGAATTGTGGGCCAGCAGTACATCCAACATGTAGTGGAAACAAGTTGAGAAAATTCATAAGTGCTTGATGACAAACAAGTTCAAAAATAAAAGTGTAGTTCATTATGGTATCTTGTTAAGTGAAATGGAGGTTGCTCCTGTTGAAGAAATCACTATGGTGTGAGTCATAAGATACTTAAAAAAAGTTGAGCAAATGGAGAAGGGCAGATGACCTATGGTTGTCTCTAATAACATATTGTGCAAAATAAAGAAGACATATGTAGAAAAATAACATATGGTTTAGTAAATGGGGTATTTTCTTGAACATGTCCCACAAATACTTTAAAGACAAAATCTTTTGTTACGGATAAGTTCCACAAAACTACTTGGAATAAGGAGTTAGAAAGAGAGAAAAAGTAATAAATTGAAGAGTTTAATCCCACTCATAATCATCAACAAAAAACATACATAGGGTCCAACATTCGTTGGGCCAATATTCTTTGGAAGCGAAAATTGGTAATGCCTAGTTAGGGACTAATTCTCACCAACTCCATTGTGAAACATGGTCGTGGAAATGGGAAACAAAACACGTACATAGGGTCCAATATTCCTTGGAAGCCAAAATTGTTATTTCTTAGTTAACGACTAATTCTCACCAACTCCGTTGCGAAACAGGGAGCTGAAAATGGGCAAAAGAAGCTTGGGATGAAAGAGTATGTATCTTTTGCTCTTCCATAAAAGTAATAGGAAAGGATTTCATTTTAGAATGTGAGACCTTCAAAGACAACAAGGAAAGTTATTTATGTATTCTAGCTATTGGGATAATTTATTTAGGGAGGAGTTTTTCAAGATATTGGGAGCTTAAAAAGGTTGAATACAAGAATTAAATGTTGATGCAATATATCTCATAAGCTATCTTTAGCATTGTGAGTGTTAAAGATAATTTCTTTCTTTCTCAATAAATTCAATTTGCTTACAATTCAGAACCTCATAATGCTTATATATAATAAATTTAAAATAAAATATAATTCTAAATAGTATGAAATATTTGTAGATGTAAAAAAATTATTATGAATTTGGAAATGGCAATTATGAGGTTATGCGTTTGAATTATGAACTTAGTTAATGACCCAATCACTAGATTAGAATAAGATAGATAGAAACTTAAAAAAAAAGAAAAGAATAAAATTGATAAATAGATTTATAAATTTGATTAGGTTGGAATTTATAATGAGTAATTAATTTATATATATGGTATAAAATAGAAAATAAAATATTTCAAATTTAATGAATTTAAAACAAAATTGGTCATAAATAATGTTAAATATATATAATCAAAAATAAATAATAAATTAACATAAATTATATGATAATTAAAAATGACCAATACTACAAATTTGTTTTTCTAATATCTATGTTATATTTATAGATCAAAATTGGATTATTATATATATAGATATAGATATAACACAAAATTTAGCCTTTGCATTATCCACAAAATTCTCAAATTCTCACGGTTTTTATTTTGAATCAATTTTAATAAAGTAAAATAAAACACATATTTTATTTATTTATTTAGTTCGCTCTACATATTCTTGACTTAGAAAATGGAAATTCTAAAAAAAAAAACCTTTGAGAAAAACTATTTTTAAAAGCTTTGCAAATATAGGTTTAAAATCAAATTAAATAAAAATAAATAAATTAAAATTAAACCTAAATAATTGTAGCATTTTCCAGCATATTGATAAACTATGTAATATTTCATAGATTAATAAATTAATATATTAAATAGGTTGGGATTGTTAGAAATATTTTAAAATTGAAATCTCATAGGAGAGATTATGGGTATTCTGTGGATGTTACAAGAGATATTTTTATTATGTACTTTCGCGGGTTACAATTTCTTTAGGTCCATAATATTTGAGGAATGATCGAATGTTTTATTTCCATATTTATTTTGTAAAAATTGATTTGGTTTTAATGTTGTTGATTTTTTTTAATTATAAATAGAAAATATGTTTAATTTTATAGATTAATTTTAATGATTTTTAATAATATTTTAATTTATTTTATTATTTGATGTTTTAATATTTCTAAAAGATAATGATCATATATTTTTTAATGGTTAATTATTTAGTTTTCCATTATTTAATAATTTTATCCAAGATTAAGGATTTTTATGCTAGAATATTTTAAATGGGAGATAGATTTTCTTCTTAGAATAAGGAAGCAAGATTAGAATTTATTTTTTATTTAGTTGTAACCATCATGTAGTTGTACATTAAGTACCTAGAGATAACAACACTCCCCATTGAATGGGATAATCTAGGAAGTATTCTATTTAATTTTAATATAAATATGTTAAATTACAAAACATGTCTAATTTTTTTGGACCCTTTTCAAGCATTCTCTAGATATGTTGCACTCATGATATTCATGACTACATAAGATAAATTCTCTAGGTATGTTGCATCCTTAATATTCATGTCCATATAATTTAATAGTAGTGACAACGCTTTAAAAAAGGAGTTTATTCCCCGCAACCAAATATTCACTAATTTATAATTGTTTTCAAGAATAAAATTTGTTTTCCCCTCTCCATTTATCTTTTTTCTAATATTATATTTTTAATTAAGATGACAATAAACCTCAACTCTAAAATTTGTATGAGGTAAATTCCTCTAATTTCTTATTCACATACAAAATTTTTGTGTACGTATGTTCTTTGAGTTTGTGTTCACCTTAATACACATGTTGGCACAAAAATTATTGAGAGTTTTGAGTTGCTTCTCAATATCATGAGAATATTTGATCATAAGAGAAATTCTTATTGTAAATAAGATGGATGATGATTATTGTAGGTATCATAGTGTCATCATAACCTAACTCTTCCAAACTTAGGCTGTAGCTTATGAATGTAAAAGCCAATAAAGGCTAGGGACAAGGAACATTGCTATTTGAGTTATATATCATAAATGATTTTCTTTGAACCAAATCTAGGTGATCTTGAAATCTGAAATAAAATTACAATGCAACCTTGTCACCTCAATTTTAAATTAAAATGGTACATTTAAATGTTTTAATATATTCCAAAGATTATTTCTAAACACTATGTGAAAAAGATTTTCTAAGGAAAGCCAATAAATCAACAGAAGAGTTTTTTTTTTTTTTGTTAAGTTAGGCATTGTTCATTCCAGATGACGAAACAAAATTACAGCATACTATAGTTCAGATGGCGGGTCTTCTCGCAGGAAACTAGACCGCCACCTTTCGGCCTTAAAACCTGACCAAAATTTAAAAATGTTTTGTTCCTTCTTCCTGTCATAACCATGGTTTTGCCTATTACTATGTAAGCTAACGACATGAACATAACTCGACAACCAGACACAGTTCATATTCATCAACATATTAAACAAAAGAAGACACAACTCAATTAATCCTTGTCTAACATGTTGACCGGGGCAGGCTTTGAGGCGCTAGCACCAGGCTTCAGAAGCTTCTGCTCTATGGCCCATTTGAGTTCCAGCAACAATTGTTCCATGTTCTTTAGTGGTAGATGGTTTATGGCTGCCTGGACTTGGACAACGACAATCTCTTTTAGGAGAGTATTCTTTATATTAGCCGATTCTTCTGTCAGTTGGCTTTTGAGATGCTCCTCCGCCTACTTGCGTTCCTCATCCTCCTCTTCACGGATGGCCTGGTTCACCTCCTTAGCCCGACCAACCAAATGTTTCATGATCCAGTAAAATTGGAGCGTTTTATTGAACAATGTATTCCTGCCTCTTGTGGTGCCTGGGTCCGTGATCATTTCCAATCCTCGTGGGGGATCTCTTTGTTCACGCTAATTTCCCGCAGCTCGCGCTACCACACATGGATTTGGGAACGAATCTCGGAAGGGATGCCGTTCATGTACCCGTCTATCATGTGGATGATATTTTCAGAGTCGAGCTTCTTGCCCCTTTTGTTCAGATGTCTACTGGTGCCATCTTCTCGGTTCTTTGTAGAATTGACCTTCCTGGGAGCCATCTTGCCATGGACCTAGGGCTTAGAAATTGTGGATGCTTTTCTACCTATCATAGCAGAAAACCAAAAGTCAGTGCTATTGAGTTGAAACGTTGTCAAAGTCTGATCGCTTGTAGCAACATTCCCCGCATGGTTGAAAGCCTGGACCCTTATAGCAACATTCCAAGTAAGGCGGCTTAAGACCCACCTCCCTCTCTCAAAAGCCCAGAAAAGCCCCCACCAGACATAATGGTGAAACCCTTCGGGCCTAGCCAGTAGAATAGAATTTCTTTCAAGGTTGGGGCCACGGTAGAAGACTAGGGAGTAGATAAGACCAGGGGTGCGGGACCCCTCTTGGAGCGCAGCAAGAGCCATCAAAGCCCCCCGCGATGCTGGTCTCACAGAATAGGACCCAGAACTAACACCATGCAAGTATTTCCCTTCTCGGGAGGAGGATAGGATAATCAAACAAGTACTCGGAGGGCCACTCTCATCTCTACAACTGAGATTCTGCGCACTAGGGAAGAGCATTTCTGGGTGAGCAAAGATAACAGAGTTATGAACTAACATAATGTTTGAAGGACGAAGACGATAGGAAACATACCACCTTTTCTTGCCAGGGCCGAGCAGGAGGGCTGGTCACAGATTCGAGCAGGCGCCTTTCCACTTTTCTCATCGTTCTTACCAAACTGAATGAGCATTCCATCTGTTTCCTCAGGCATATGGATGTTATCTACCCGTTGTCCTGTCAACCGGGCCTCCACTTGGCCATTTAATTTTCTGTCTGACATCCTAGCATCCTTATCTCAGGAAGTGGCGTGACTGGACCTATGTACTTTATGCGTCATTACTCCAACGTCCTCCCGGCTGCTCCTGCCGTAACCTTTCTATACTCCTGGTGCCACCTGTCTTCCTTCCTCTGTCAATTATCCGGAATTCCGGAGCTGGCTCCAGATCCTTCCTTAATGATGATCCGTTTCGCACATCTTCTCCGTCCTCTCGACCAGACCTACCTTGCCCCGTCATCTGCCCGATTTGATCATTCCTTTTACTTCTGTCCATTCCCACGGATGTGTTGTCCGTTCCCATCCACTGTGATCTTTCTCTGCATCCGTTGCGTGCCGCCTGATCCTGACCGTTCGTCTCGGACGTGCCTTTACCACCTTTATCGACATCAAGCAATTTCTAAAGTCCAGATTTCTCCTCCGGGAGCAATTGAGGCAGACCTTCGCTGTCGATTTCTTTGCCACGATTCCGACTGCCCCAGTTCGCAAGCCAATCTGCCAGTTTGTTGCCTGAACATCTGATGTGTGACGGAATGAGGTAATCGATTCTGGGTAGGATTTTCCCAATTTCTCCTACGAGCCAAGATTCTCTACAGCTTTTACTGATTTTTTCTACTGGTTGTTGCTACTGGAGCTTCCTAACCATGTCGATCACCAACCTCGAGTCTCCCTCGATTTGGAGTCGCTTGAAATTGACCTGCAGAGCAATTTCGAGGCCACGTTTCAGGGCGTGCAGCTCGACTTCATTATTTTAGGCTTCCCCACAGTCCATCGCGAAAGTTTTGAGGGTGCTGCCCTCGGTGTCTTTGAAGACTCCCCCAATGCCAGCCTCTCCTGGGTTCTGTTTTGCAGCGCCATCAAAATTAAGCTTGATGAATCCTTGTGGGGGGTGGTGGTACTGGTTGCTTTCAGCCACTTCTCTGGTCTGTTCTTTTCTTGTAACACCCCCATTTACCATACTTTGGCTGACCGCAAGTCTTTGCAGGATTACCTCTTCTGTTTGCGATGCTTTCCAGTATTCATCCTTCCATCTTTCCGTTAAGATTGTTTCGCGTATGTTCCTGATGGTTTGTTCCCATATTTTTGCAGGGGTTCAGGATTCTGCCTTGAAAATTTCCCCATTCTGTGCTTTCCAGATGTTCCAGAGTAAGAACTTGGCAGAAAGGAGCCAAGCGTGATTGACCACCCGATTTTGGTAAGGATTTCTCCGCCAATTTACTATGGTGTTTATGATGTTCTAGTGATTTCTGTGATGATGCTCAAACAATTTGAGATGACTTTCCCACAGGGAATTGTTGACTATGAATCGATTCATCAAATGTTCCATGGTTTCCTCTTGGGATTTGCAGAGAGCACAATGGGATGGGCCTTGGCTTCCCTTCCTCAGAATCTGGTCCCAGGTAAGCGCTCTGCCGTGTAGTATAGTCCAAATGAAAAAAGAAACTTTTGGCCAGTGCTTGATTTTCCAAAGGTTTTTCCATTGTTTTGTTTCCGACTGTTGATTTTGGTTGACCTTTTGGTAGTGGGCTTCTACTATTGAGAAATTTCCTTGAATTCGTTTACCGCATCTGAGAATGTCAGACCCTATTTTCCTTGCTACCTTACAAGATGCCATCTCTGTATAGTACTCTTGCCATCTGTTTGTTTCCGGTGCCCCTTCCCAATCCTCCTTCTGTTTCCAATTGCGCCAATATCCTTCCTCGTCTGTCTTCCAGAAATTTCCAACTGTCAATGCCCCAGTCTGGGACAAGAAAGCGAGGATGGCATGGAGGTTTCCTTTTTGAATGAGTCTTTCGCGTTGCTGCCAAGATTCCTCCCAGAATCTAGCCTTGTCCCCTACGCGAATTTCCCAAAAACTGTTATCCCTTATCAGGTCTTTGCTGTCCCTCGCCAGGTTCCAGATTGCAAATCCTCTGGCCTCCATTGTACTTCTCAGCCTTTCTTCAGTTTCCCCTACTACATCGTATTTTCTTTCCCATATCACCTTCCACAGGTCAGGGCCACCCTGAGTCCACCTCCACCAGAGTTTCACGCCCATGACTTGGTTGAGGACAAAGGGGTCACAAAGCCCTAAACCGCCATCTTTGGAGAGCTGGCTAATCCAGTCCCATGAGATTAAGGCCCACTTTCTAGATTTGTTGGTCCCCTGCCAGAGGAAATTTTTGAGCAGAGCAACCAGCTTTTGGCTTGTTGTCTAAGGGATAGATTGGCACGAGAGCTGGTAGTTAGGGATGGCCTGCAAAACTGCTTTCAAGAGGATTAGCCGACTTGGGGCATTCAATGAGCGATGGGTCCATTTCTCCATTTTATTTCGTATTTTTTTTATTAGAAGTTCCCAGTTGGCCGACCGGAATTGATGCTCATGCAGCATAATACCCAAGTATTTTGATGGGAAGGTGCCCCTATTAAAGCTTAGAGAGTGTGCCAAGAATCTTTGGGCATCCTGCGAGGTGTTGAAGAAAAACACTTCCGATTTGTCCTTGTTAATCTCCATCCCAGAGGATTCGTTGAATTGGGATAAAGTTTTGATAACTCTTTGAGCATCCTTCGATGTGGCTTGACCATATAGCATCACATCATCTATGAATTGCTAGTGCGAGACCGGGATATCATTCCCGCAGATTCAGAGGCCCTTTATTTGATCCCTAGAGACTTGAGCCTTGACCAATCTACCCAGGCCTTCTACTGCTAGGATGAAGAGGAAAGGAGACAGGGGATGTCCCTGCCTCAGCCTGCGGGAGGGAGTGAAGGCTTCAGAGGGGGTGTCGTTTAATAGAATTGACGTGATTGGAGTGCCAACCATAGATAGGATCCAGTTTATCCATCTTTGGTCAAATCCATAGGCTTTAAGAATGCCTTCCAGATATTTCCAGCTAAGGTGGTCAAATGCCTTGGCCAAATCAAGTTTGATAAGCATACCTGGGGCGCAGGAGCTTTTCAGGGAGTGGATCACTTCCTGGGCCACTATGATGCCATCGGTGATCTTTCGTCCTTTGACAAAGCCTGTTTGGTCTGGGGCAATGAGATCCGGCAGGATCGGCTTGAGCCTATTTACCATGACAGTTGCTAGAATTTTGTAGACAACATTACATAGGGAAATGGGTCTAAAACCTTGTGGTTCATCCGAGTGGCCATTCTTCAGGATTAGAGCCAGGAAGGTAGCATTCAAGCCATGATGCATGCGCTTGGAACACCTGGATCCTCCACTAGGTCTAGCAGGCCATTCCCCATAAAAATCCAGGTCGCCTGATAAAACTCAATGGTGAAGTCGTTGGGGCTCGAGGCCTTATTTTTCGGCATTTTGTTGATTGTCTCTTCAAGTTCCTCCTTGGTGATTACCCTGAGAAGGGCCATATTTTGATCTCTGGAGACTTTCTTAGGAATATGGTGGCAAATTTTGTCTATGTCCTTAAATTTGTTGACATTTGGTTCAAAGAGGATGCCTTTCAAGTGCTCCACCAGGAGTTGTTCTATTTCTTCCTGTTGTGTCACTCTGCTTCCCTGGTTGTCTTTCATGGAGAAGATTCTGTTGTGCTGGCGATGGTTCAGCATTGCTTTATGGAAGGATTTGGAATTTTTTTCTCTCTCTTTTAGCCATTGGACCCACGATTTCTGCTTCCACAGGATTTCTTCCTGTTTTCGCCTTTCCTCCAATTGAGTGATTACTCTGCCTTCCTCCTCAACCAGTTCTTTATTTCGTCCATCCAAGATGATTTGTTGTTGGATTCTTTCCAATCTAGACTGGAGTTTGCCTTGCTCCTGCTGAATGTTGTCGAATTCTTCCCTATTCTACTTCTTTATTTTTCTCTTGATTTCTTTGAGTTTGAGCTGAAAAGAGTGCATTTTACTGTGGTCTTCCTTTCCACTTTTGTTGTCCTGCCACGAGCTTCTTACTTTGTCTAGGAAATCAGGGGCACAGAGCCAAAAGGACTCAAACCAGAAGGGTCTCTTTTCTTTCTGATCATTTAAGGCTATTTCGAGCTTTATTAGCCAGTGGTCCGACCTTATTGAGGGTACGATAGAGGCTTCCTAGAAGATATCCAACCCGATTATGTGCTCTGAGATGAGAAAGCTATCCAGTCTTGAAGAGAATTTTTTGATCCCGCCTCTCCTGTTATTCCAGGTGTATTTCCCGTTTATGGTTGGGATATCAACCACCCTCATTTCTGTCTTAACATCTCTGAATCTTTCCATCTCCGGGTCTTCTCTGCTTATTCCACCTCTTTTCTCTTCTTTAGATGTGATTAAGTTAAAGTCGCCTTCCAGGATCCATCTCTACTCCTGGTGCATATTTCTAAGCTTTGTCAGCTGATTGAGAAACAGGTCTCTGTCTGCACAGGTATGGGGCCCATAGACAGCCCAGATCACCACCCATTCACTTTGTCCTATGAGTCTAAATCTCCATGTGAGGATTCTTCGCATTCCTATCCACCAGTCAGTTAGGACTTCTGCTGGATCCAGAGACTTGCTATCGCTCCTGCACTCCCTTTGGCATCTATAGTTACTTGTTCGTATCTCGGTTTTATTTTATTGAGAATTTCCTCCATTTTCTGTCCTGGATTTTTGTTTCTTGGAGAAGCATAATCTGTGGTTTGTCTTTTTTTAGTCTTGCTGCCAGATGTCTTTGTTTTCCTTTATTGTTTAAGCCTCTAATATTCCAAGATGTCAAAATCATTGGTTAACTTGGGATAGGTTTTGAAATACCGCTGGTAGCGGGACCACTCTCCCTGTATTGACTAACATTTCTCCCATGAGTTGGATGGAGTCCTTAAGGTTTTTTCTTCCTCTTTTTTTCCCCACTTTACCTTGTCCATTCTGATCTGGTCTAATTTCCTTTTGGGTCTCTTGGTATTCTTCTAGTGAGGCTTTGCCTTTTTCAAGTTTGGCTTTATATTGTTGGAAGGTTTCCGCATACAGCCTCTTTTGTTCTTCCAGAATAAACCTATCATTCAAGTTCTTCCATTCATTCAGAAGTTTTCTCAAGACTTTTTCTTCCTGACTTAGATCTTCCCTACTGGTCTCCTGGTCTGTCTCCATTTGTTGAGTCTGTTCATCTAGTTCCTTATCTTTTTCCGATGGCTCGCTTGGGGCTTTCCTTTTTGATTGGTTTCTTTTGCAGCTCTCAATGTTGTCCGAGCCTTTATCCTCCTAATTTTCCATGGGCTGGTCTTCCTCGTCATCCTCTACCTGCAATACTGCAAAACTGTTTGGTTTCGCTGGGGTTGATTGATTTTCCTTCCTACCTTTCTGCGGGGTTTTCTTGTTTACTTTCCTTTTGCTTTTCACCTCTTGGAATTCCTCCTGGTCTGTTGGTTCTTTCTTTTTTTACAGGGGGCTTCTACTTTCTTCTTCCTCGTTGGTTATCAGACATTCCTTTACCAGGTGGCCATGGGCATGGCACTTGGGCATGGCACCTAAATGGGATGTGTTCATAATCTATGTTCTGTTGCCAAACATCTTCATGATATTCAAGGTCTATTGTGTCGGGGATGGGGTTTGCTATGTTCATGTAAACATAGATCCTGGCGTACAACGTGTATCTACCTTTCTTTGTAGGTTCTGCTATTTTCACGAAGATTCCTATTGAATTTCCTATCCCCTCCAAGATGTTTGGGTCCCAGAAGTCTATGGGGAGCCCAAATAAGGGAACATAGATAGGCGTAGCCAGAAAGGTTTCTTTTTCAGGGTTGTAGCATTCTTCCCAACAACGCATGGACAAACCGACATTATAATAGAAATACGGGCCATTTTCAAATACCTTATCTCTATCTTGCAGGTTAAAGAAGATTACCGTGAAGAAGCCTTTCGCTCCCAGCTTGAGCTCGATGTGACCTTGGGGCTGCCCTTTTTGCTGAGTCCACTTGGTAAGGTCTCTTTCCGACAACCAGACTCCTACGAACTTGCAGATAAGTGCGTGATCCCTCATATAGCTTCTGTACTTTTCCAGTTTGTTTGCTGGGATCACAAATCTGGGTTTCTTTGTTGTACATGGCAGGCACTTTCCTCTGCGGCTTGTTTGCTAGGAAGTTCCTAGCACCGAGCCCATGTTCTTTCATTCCTTTGTCTCCTGGCTACTCTGTCCATCTCCTACCACCTTATCCCGATAGGAAGGGATATCTCCCCTCCTAACATCTTCTGTCATACCTTTGTTGCTCTGGCCTCTGTCAGTTCCTATTGGTCTGGGTTTTTGACGGCCTTCCACCCTTCCTTCGCGATGCCCCTAGGTTTTCACCACCTTGCCGCAATTAGGGTTTGAGTTGCAAAGCGCTCATCAACCTTTCTGACATATTAGCCTTTATCAACCTTCGTTTTGGCCATAAGGGCTTCTTCACAATTTTTTTCTCTAATTGGGAAGATAAAGCTCAACACAAGAGTTTGTTTTACTATTACAACCATTCTTGGAATGATCCCAAAGATAAATAGGTTGTTCAAAGTTGAATAAACATGGCCTTTTGTTCACTTTGGAACTCTCAAAGTTTTAAAGTCTTTCAGATTTAATATCTCATGTAATTTTATCAGTTATCAATTGAAATACATAGACATATTTACAGTAGAAAAAGAATAAACATGGCCTTTATCCCTTTTTATGACTTTCCAACTGAATATTATTGTTCTTTTTCATAAAACTTTGTATAAATGTTCTAAAAGGGAAATTTAATTATAATAATTTTATGATTTGAGGACAATTTCTTATATTTTATTTTTTTATAAGAACAATAAACTTTTAAGCATATAACTTACAAAACTATTTTTTAATTATACTAAATTGAAGAAACATTTTTAAACTTACTTTCACAAAAAAATTAAAATATTTTTCCCATGAGGCCTAAAATGGATGGCCACAAGGTGTTAAAACACTCCACGACCAAAAAAAGATCACTGGTTTTAAAACATATAGACAAAAACCAATCATACTAAGGGTTGATGTGGACTAGACAAGTTGGGATTCTATGTTATCTTTATAGTTTTAATCATCCCTAGATACTCAAATCATGAGTTAGGGGCGCCAATGGTCTTAGCACTATCATTACCTAACAAAAATTTATAAAAAATCTTAAAATATTTTCAAAAAATTCTATAAAAAGTTTTAATTATTGTTTATTTATTTATTGTTAAGCTTGGTAGTACGATTCCATTTTATATTAAGCAAAAGCACGTTTACACCACAAAGATTGACTAGGTGGCCTCAACTTGCCCCGAAGGGAAACCAAGTCTGTTAGCCACCTGCCTGCATTGTAAGCTATCCAAAAACAATAAAGTCTTAATCTCTCTAACCAAGCTAGATATTTCTATGGTCCGTGTTCATACACTACATAACAGTGTAAACATATATTTGCATCACAGAAATTAAAAGCTATCAACATAAAACAAAAATATGAATGGGTAAGAGTCTATTCCTTCTGTGATCCAAAAATGGATCCTGGATAAACCTCTAAGTCTAAAAGACTTCATGTAAGAGGCAAAAGATGCTAAATGGCACACACCGTTTGTAAATCAGAGGAAAATGAAAATCATAGGTTGCTCTGAAACATAGTCTCATTATAGGGATTCCTCCATTCTGAATCCAACGCAACATAAATGGGCAAAAACGGACTTCAGATGGGAAAGCTATCATAAAATGAAGCTGCCCATTTTCAAAGGAAAAAGAGGCAAAGATCTCTTGAAACATGGGTCTGAAAACCCTTTAAGTCTTCTGAATCTCCCTAAATGGCAAGACCACCAGAAAAGGAGAAGTTATGGAGAAGGCTGATGCATTATCGAGCCTTAAAAACATGAAGAAACCCATAAAAATAAGGCAATCAGAGGCTTAAACGGTGGTTGCACAGGGGCCGTCGAATCTAGCCGATCAACAATCCAGATATGATCGACATATCACATCGGCGGTGATAGGAAAATCGGTGATCGCAAGCGGTGAAGGCAGTCGAGGGACAATCAAAGGCATAGTGTGATGGACCGGGCCGATGCAATACGATGATCACCAATATCGTCGAACACAGTGGAGCGGGGCCGATATGTTATATATTATATGCCTAATGCGATATTACGGACCCAATGGATATATAAACACTGTTTCATAAAATTTGAAATCCGTCTGTTGGCATTTTCGACTTGTTTTAGTGTATTTTATTTATCAAGCGAAATATAAAGGGGATCGCCGATGCGATGTAAACTAGACTCAAAAGGATTTCAGAATGAGAATATATAACATTTGAAATCTACCAAAGCCATTTTTACGTTAATTTCACCATTTTGATGTATTTTAAAATACAAAGGGAAACCTATGGACAGGCCAATTCCGATATGCGATAGCGATTCCCAAGCAGACCCGCTAGGGATATAAAGCGGGATTAAGGACTTTTGAAGTTCGATAGATTGTGCTTTATGCGGATTTTCCTGTTTTTTCACAACTTTCTCTATGTAAACAGAGAACAAATGTTATTAGGGATTTCAAGTGATGATTTCCCTCATTTGTGGCAGAAATAGGTGGCCGCCTCCCCTGAGTGCATTATACATTGATTAATGAACGCCAGAGGAGGGAGTTGAGCGGGCCAAATCCTAAATTTGTAGAGCTCGAAAGGGAGAACCAACAGGTAGTGCATTTTGGCTTTTAAGCCATGAATGCCAAAGACATAGGGCTATCGAGTTATTGTTGGTGGCCAAGTGAGTTGCGATTGTTGTTGAAGCTTGTTGTTGGGGTTTTACTATGAAGTAGAAGCCAAGGAGGAAGTGCAGAAGCAGAAAAGAGCAACTGAGGGAGCCTTTGGGGTCACTTGAAGTTCAAGTGAAAAGCCAGAGAGCGTGAAGGTTGCAGAAGGCAGAAAGAAGTCAGAGCGAGGAGGGAAAGAGATAAAGCCAAGCCAAAGAGCCAAGAGTTGGAGCCAAGAGAAAGAACCAGAGCCAAAGAGCCAGAGTTAGAGCCAAGAGCCAGAACCAAGAGCCAAAGAGCCAGAGCCAAGAGCCAAGAGCCAAAGCTTCAAGAGCCAGAAGGGATTAAATGGTGTCCGAACCCACTATTTTTGTGTAGAACAGCAGGAGTTGGGCCAAGAGCTTATAAAAATGACTAATACCATAATCCTAGAGAGCCTAGTTGACTTAACTAGAGCTCATGGAGACGTAGCCCAAGAGTCGTGGGTGAACTCCTAATTAATTTGTTGTCTTACGTGTTTGTTTTTACTGCTGCATTACTCACTATTATATGCATTTATATATAAGTTTAAGCACATTCACATATCATCACAAACAATAGATTTTAAAGCAAATAATCATTTGAAACAACTACAAGCATACACCTATGTTTTCAAGGATTTCTTAATTTTTCATTGGTTAATAAAATAGACTTGGGAAAATTCAAGTTTTGGAAGTGGGAGAGGTTCTTGTAAGCTGGACAAGAAGCCTAAGAGCCCCATTTTTAGATCAGGTGTTATCATATCTTAAGATTGAAACCACACCTTTAAGAAGGGTATATCAGAATACTTGATTGATAGATCAAAGACTGCTTGTTTGAAAGTTGTTTGAATAGCAGAGGCTGATTGTATGCTTGTTTGTAGATTGACTATTTGTTGAGTTTGCATAGATGAAGGGAAATCTATTGATAGCTCAACCCAGGAAGGACAAGAACGAGAAGGGCTGAAGGCATTGTTCTATCCCAAAGGACCTAAAAGCAGTCCTTGAAGCACAAGAGGTTTGTTGCAAAAGGTTTCTTAAATAAGCTCTTTATTTATCTTGTTGAAGTTTTTTTATTCAGTGGCATAATGACAACTTCTACAAGTGTGTCCTCAAATTTTGCTCTCTCCACAAGATTATTTGATGAAGACATGAAGCAAGAATTTTCCACCATGATGGATATGGTGAGAGAAATGTATGAGGATGGAAGGAATAGCAACATGCTTAGAAATCAGCTAAATTCCATGAAGGAAGAGAAACAGTTGCTTGTTGAGAAATTGTAGGAAATGGAGAGACAACTTCATATTGCAAATATGAACCTAAAAAGCATGCATGAGTTGGAAACACAACTCTTTGTTTCCCAAGAAGCCTTAGTCAAGTACCAGCTTGAAGAAGAGGTAAGCTATTCCAATTTGTCTTCAAATTCTTCTGAGAATTCTTGTATTGGTTCTTTTGAGAAACGTACTGAAGGCATAGGTTCCAAGCTAATGTCCAAGATGGGCTATGAAGGAAAGGGATTTGAAAAGCATGCACAAGGTATTGTTGAACTAATAATGGTTGAGGAAAGGCCTAAATATTTGGGTCTTGGCTATGGACAATCTTATGGAGAGAATTCCAAAGCTACCATGAAATCCATTGAAACAATCCCAGGAAAGAGTTTCTTTCATATCCTCTACCTTAGAAGTGTGAAGGTTGTATCTAAGAGGAATACAATAGCTTGAAACATCAATTGTAAAATGCGGGTGTTCAGAAGCACACAGTTGAAACAAAGAGTTGGGGAGACTCTAACAGCTTTGAAGAGTTTGTGGTCTTCCAAAGGGAGCCACTTCTTCATTTGCTTCACCTCCTCATGAAGGCAATAAAGGTGAAAGAGGAAGGTATAAATATGGTTCTAATCATATTCCTTTTGATTTTGCAAAGCATGATGAATTTCCACATATGTATGGGAAAAGAATTACATGTTCCTTTTGTGGTTTGGACAACCATGATGTTTTTAGATGTTGGAAGAGAATGGCCACATACGTGAAGCAGAGGGAAAAGAAGCAAGTAGCCAAAGGTCCATTGGACAAGGCAAGTCATGCTATCAAGAGGATGCACATGCAGTGCACTTACTGCCATAAGCAAGGACATCTTGCTACAAAGTGTTGGACACTAAATCCAACAATGCTTCCACCAAAGCTGAAGAAAGTGGAAAGAGAAGATAGCAAGAATGGAAGTGAAGATTCCATGAATGATGTGTCTCAAAACGATTCACATGTTGATGCTGATGTGCAGCCAAGGAACATTTAGAGTTATTAGCTAATTGAGAATGCATGTCTATTAATGCATCTATATTATATTTTGTTTCAACTTCCAAAGTACAACGTGCTTAAGTGAAAGTTGAAGGATGAAATGCATGCATTGCATGTGATGCCATGTTGACTTGAAAGAAGTTAACTTAGTCTCCAAATGGAGATAATGATGAAAGTTTCATCTTTCAGAAAAAGAGTCCTAATGGTATTTTTCTACATGCTTGACTTGAAGGGTCATTTGTTTTAAAATCATGTTTTGTCGGCTTGTTATTTAGTCCATCATTTGTATGTAGATGTAAGACATGGAAGTGTTCACAAGATGCGAAATCTGTTTCTTTTGTTGAAGCAGGAGCTTATTCCATCCAGTTGTTGCATGTATGCCTGTTGTTGTTGGCAGCTTGTCAAACAAGTACAAATGAAAGTTTTGTGGGGCAGATGTACTTCACATTTGTTGAGCCACCTTGGATCAATGATCAAGGCAAAGAAGCTCAAACTACCTTCTATCACCATTTCAGTAGAAGTTCTGCAGGAAGGCAAGGAGGAAGACAGTTCTTCTCAAGAAGACCAACCCATCCAGAGAAGGGAAGTGGTTAGAAACTTTGGTTCAGAGGCACTATGAAAAGGGAAGTATAGGGAGGCTCAAGGAAAATGGTGAGTCACTCTCATTTATTGATCAATTCCATATATCAGTCTTTTAGAAACCAAAAGTTCTTTTAGTGGGAAGGCGTGATCCAAAAATGGATCCTGGATAAACCTCTAAGTCTAAAAGACTTCATGCAAGAGGTAAAAGGTGCCGAATGGCACACATCCTTTGTAAATCAGAGGAAAATGAAACTCGTAGGTTTCTCTCAAACATAGTCTCATTTCAAGGATCCCTCCATTTTGAATCCAATGCAACTTAAATCGGCAAAAACAGACTTTAGATGGGAAAGCTATCATAAAATGAAGCTGCCCTTTTTCAAAGGAAAAGGAGGTAGAAATCCATTCAAATATGGGTCTAAAAATCCTCTAAGTCCTCCAAATCTTCCTAAAGGGCAAGAGCACCGAAGAAGGAGAAGTTATGGAGAAGGCAGCTGCACTTTTGAGCCTTAAGAACATGAAGAAACCCATAAAAATGAGGTAATCGGAGGCTGGAATAGTGGTTGCATATGAGCCATCAGATCTCGCCGATCAACGGTCGATATTCGATCGGCATATCACATCGGCGGTGACAGGTGGATCGACGATCACAATCGGCAAAGGCAGTCGGGGGACAGTTGGAGGCATAGCGCTATGGACCAGGCCGTTGCGATACCGCGATTGCCGATATCGGCAGATCGCAATCGGCGAACACATTGGAGCGGGGCCGATATGTTATATATTATATGTCCGATGTGATATTATTGACCAAATGGATATATAAACGTTGTTTCATAAAATTTGAAATCCGTCCATTGGCCTTTTTTATGTGTTTTCGTGTATTTCGTTTATCAAGTGAAATATAAAGGGGAGCGCCGCTGAGATGTAAACCGGACTTGAAAGGGTTCCAGAATGAGAATGTATAACATTTGAAATCTGCCAAAGCCATTTTTACGTTAATTTCACCGTTTTGATGTATTTTAAAATACAAAGGGAAACCTATGGACAGGCCAATTGCGATATGCGATAGCGATTCCCAAGCGGACCCGATAGGGATATAAAGTTGGATTAAGGACTTTTGAAGTCTGATGCATTGTGCTTTATGTAGATTTTCCCGTGTTTTCACAGCGTTCTCTGTGTAAACAAAGAACGACTACTAATAGGGATTTCAAGCTTTGATTTCCCTCATTTGTGGTAGAAATAGGTGGGCACCTCCCCTGAGTGCATTATGCAATGATTATTGAATGCCAGAAGAGGGAGTTGAGTGGACCGAACCCAGAAGTTGCAGAGCCCGAAAGGGAGAACCAACAGGCAACACGTTTTTGCTTTTAAGCCATGAATACCAAAGATAGAGGGTTGCTAAGTCATTGTTGGTCGTTAAGTGAGTTGTTGTTGTTGTTGAAGCTTGTTGTTGGGGTTTTTCTCTGAAGCAGAAGCCAAAGAGGCAATGTAGAAGCCAAGGAAGCAACGTAGAAGTAGGAAAGAGCAACTGAGGGAGCCTTTGGGGTCACTTGAAGTTCAAGTGAAAATCCAGAGAATGTGAAGGTTACAGAAGGCAAAAAGAAGCCAGAGCGAGGAGCCAAAGAGCTAGAGCCAGAGCCAAAGAGCCAAGAGTCAGAGCCAAGAGCCAGAACTAGAGCCAAAGAGCTAGAGTTAGAGCCAAGAGCTAGAACCAAGAGCCAAACAGCCAGAGCCAAGAGCCAAGAGCCAAGAGCCAAGAGCCAGAGCTTCAAGAGCCAAAAGGGATTAAATGGTGTCTGAACCCACTATTTTTGTGTAGAACAAGAGGAGTTGGGCCAAGAGCTTGTAAAAAAGACTAATACCATAATCCCAGAGAGCTTAGTTGAATTAACTAGAGCTCATGGAGACGTAACCCAAGAGTTGTGGGTGAACTCCTAATTAATTTGTTGACTTATGTGTTAGTTTTTAATGCTACATTATTCACTGTTATATGCATTTATATATCAGTTTAAGCACATTCACATATCAACGCAAATAGCAAATTTTAAAGCAAATAATCAACTGAAACAACTACAAGCATACACCTATATTTTCAAGCATTTCTTTATTCCGCATTGGTTAATCAAATAGACTTGAGAAAAGTCAAGCTGTGGAAGTGGGATAGGTTCTTGTAAGCTAGACAAGAAACCTAAGAGCCCCATTTTCAGATCATTCTTCTCCTTTGAGGTAGATTCAAAAGGTGTCGGATCCTTAGCGGATGCCCCAGGCATGTCATTCAGCTCCAATATGCAAGGGATGTGGCGATCGATTCTATCCATCTTGATATCTTGTTTATGCAGCTGGAAGAGGATTTTATGCAAATCCTGCTTATATCTCCACATTCCCTGGAGTGCCACTGCAATTCCCACAGAAATCTATTCCATTTCCTTGCCTAGTAAACTCTCCATTAATCAATAAAGGTACAGAGTTTTCTTAAACCGCTTAATTCTTCCTCAAGTGTTACTCAGATCCGGGACTAAGGTCCTCCAGTTGCCCATTTCTTCCTCTGTCTCACTGCCTTGTTTTGTTTCCTCCTCCCACTCTTCTAATAATTTCTATATTCCTTCATTCATCCCCTCATGGTAAACCTCCATCAATTCAATGATAAGGTGTTCTACCGACTTCCTGCCTTTGTGTAGTTCCGACATGCTCCACTCCTTTTCTTTCCTAAGTGTTAGGCCTCTCCTGCGACGACCATGTCCCCTCACAGCACAAGTCGTGACTTGCTTTCCATGACTTTGTTTTGACTTGTTTTGCCAATGTTATTTGTCATCCCCTGCTTCTCCTCTCTGCCTGCTGTCACGGTTTTTGAGCGAAGGTGGTCCTCACACCGCAGCGTGCAATGGGGAGATCCAAAGACCAAACCCCCTATTGCACCCCATTTTCAATCCCCTTACTAGCGTTCGCATGCAGTTCAGTTGACCCTTGCTTAAGCCATTCTCTCAAGCCCATGTTTCTTCTTATAGTTTGCTTGGAGTAGTTCAGTTCCCTTTCCCCTTCTGCCCAGGGATTAGTGGCGTTGCCCTTCAGTTCCATCCAATTGGTTTTCCACTTGGATTCTCTGGCCTTGCCATCGGTTTGAGAGGAATTCTGGTTAACCCAACAGTTGCTTTGCATGCAGCAGGAATGACTATGCCCTATGCCTCCTGCCAACTACTTCCCTCTGCCTCCTTCTTCCATATCGTTCCCCTCATACACTCGCTTGCCACAGTCAACCTCACCCTAAACATTGTTTAAGGAGTGCAATGCATCCAAACCCAACAACATGCAATTTTCCCCCCATTACTCATAGCCATTACCCATCTAATAGAGGGTATGGATACAAAACCAAGAAATTGCCAGCAATTGTCTTCCCCTTTGCCACAAACATTTTTCTACCCTCCACGCCCTCTTTCTATTTACACTCTCCCGCCCCCCAAACAAAACCTCAACCATAACATAATTACAATGGTGGAGCAAAGCGTAATAACATACCTGGGATCAATAGGCGTTCGTCGTTGAGCATGGCATCTCAGGGTCCATCTTCCTCCCGCACCACTGCAATACGACCTTTCTCCATGCGCTGACACTCCAACATTGAACACTTGCCTCACTTGCTGGCCTATATTACTTTCCTTACCTCATGTCCTGCCATCTTCCCATCTCCCGAAACGCATTCATGCTAAGGGTTGCCGCATCCACTGCCTTGAGCATGTGGGGCATGGTGGTACCAATTGCCAAGGTACCGATCATTACCGCAACAAACTTGTCCCAACTATCAACCCACATCCCAATCTGAGTTTTAATTATTGTTTACTGTTTTCATTATATTATATATTTAATGTTTAATTTGTGTTTATATAAAATTATATATAATATATTATATTTGACATTTTTTAATTAAAAAATATTTTTATTTTTAGAATTTTTATGTTAAATTTTAAAATTAATAAACAAATTACAATATTAAAAAGAAATTAAATACAATCAATACTCATATTTATCGATGTGGATCGAAAACTATATGGATTAGCACAGCACCACACCAAATGAAGCCCCGTCATCCACAAGGCAGAGGTGAGAGCTATGTATGAGTTTTGAAATGTAGATGTTACATACTCTGTAAAGTGTATTGTGTAATCGTTTCAAACACTTCATGAATACGATATGAGAAACCAAGAGTTTGTATCTATGGATGAACTCTTAAAGTGGCCGAACTTTTTTTCACGGGTGTGATAGGCTTTGGAGATCCTTTTATATAATCTGTTATTAAAAGGCAGAGGACAAAAGAAAGCAGGGGAGATGTCATGGTGTATGCAGAAAGAAAAGGAATTCACTCTTAAGACATAAAACCCTACAGCAGCTGTTATACTGATCCGCAATTAGAATATTTAAACCCAAATTTTACGTTGTCCCAGTTGGATAAAAGAACTGATAGGACATGAATTTGATAAGAAACGGACATTTTGTTTACTTTCGGTTGATTTGACTTGAAACCAATGGTTATGAGGTTGAGATGTAAGTAAGAGGAAATGTTTACTTTCGGTTGAGATGTAAATAAGAAGAAAGGTTTACTTTCGGTTGATTTGACTGAAATCAATGGTTATGAGGTTGAGATGTAAATAAGAAGAAATTTATTATAAGTTTGAACGTGAAATAAGGATGTGTTTCAGTTTAATTATTGAATTTTTAAATATATTAATCAATGGTCTTATTTAAAATGTTTATTTTTTTTTGGTTGATTTGACTTGAAATCAAAGATGGCAAATAAGAGGAAATTTATTATTAAGTTTGAACATCAAATAAGTGTTTTTCAGTTTAGTTATTGAATTTTTAAATATTACCGTTTTACTTAAATAAATGCAACATCGTAGAGGTTCTCTTTTAGTTTAAATAAAGTTAAATTGAGTAAAAAAAAATCTTTTATTTAGTTTAAATAAAGTTAAATTGAAGTAAACAAAAGAATTTTTTATTGGGATGATTGAGAGAGATGTAATTATAATAATGGGTAAAGTATATGTCTTAGTTTTAAATTTTATGTGCAGAAAGCTTCGAGTTTGATTGTCTTAACCTTCACTTAATCATATTCATATTTTTTAAATTTGTTGTTTCATAATTGATATTCTTTTGACCACATTTACAAGTTCGTAAATGGTACAAGTACATGCGATCATTATATTATATATTAGTGTCAAGGATTTGAATGAGTCACATTAGCATAAGGATTATAAATATTATTATATAATTAAATAAATAATATTAAAAAGATTTGTTTAATACATCTTATATATTGAATTAAATTAATAATAATAATAAAATATAAAAAAATCTTATATGATTTAAAAATGAAGTTAGTTTAAATTAATAAAAAATGATACTTAATAAGAGTTGTAATTGTGATATAATAATTATTTTTTAATTAAAATAAATATTGTTTAAAAATATGATTTGTGTGTTTCTTGAAGTGTCCAAATTTTGTATGGTTTCATGCCTTACCATATGACTCAATGAATCCTTAATAATTATATCTTCACATATTCTATAAATAAAAAATAGATCATATGTTTGCACTTTAAGACATTCCTTGAACTCAAAATTTAACCTTTTGTCTTAAATTATGATAATGTTAGGTGGAAACCCCAAATCATCATAAACTTTCCCATGTGATATCCTTGAAGGTAGAGAAAGGGTTCACAAAACAATTTTGCAAAGCACAAATGTTGCACAAAGACCATGATGAACAATGACCCTTATACCCTTATATGAGTATTAAATAATATTAACTATTTTTGGGAAAAATTAATATAAAAACCCCACTTTACTTTATGAGATCCAAAAATGGTAAATAAAATAACTTATCATATATGGAAAAATAATATACATGGAACCATTTTATTGGCAATACATCCTCACGTAATAGTTATTAGCTAATCAATCATACTTAGTTATCCATATTTATACCACTTGTCACATGTTTTAACTTGACATATAATCACATAAAAACTTATATTAAGAATAATGAAAATTACGATTTCACTTACCATTTTAACTAAGATATAAAAAACATAACAATCTATTTGCTTCTTACTGGACATTAATAGTACTAATGTGATTGATATAAAATTAAGTCAGTTAAACATGAAACCCACTTAATTAGAAAATTTCTCTCCCCACTTCCCAACAGACATACAGACCCAGTACCCCCAACTCCCAACATTCATATATCTATATTATTATTTTATAAAAACTGGTACTCCACCTCCCAACATTAATATATCTATAATGTTATTTTCTACCATAAGTATTACTTTATGTTATAGAACTGAACTTTAATTTATTAAGAAAATATAAAATACAAATTATTATATTTATTAACAAATTTAGATTACTAAAATAAATAATTACATAAATTTTATATTACATAAATTAAAAAAATTCATTTTTAATTAATATAAATAATATAAATAATTTTTATTTAACCTATAACATAAACTAATATTATAAAATTATAATAACTCAGATAAAATTAAATCTTTTCAGTTTAATTCAGATTGGACATATATAAGTGAATTTCAAAACATGAACTATATAAACCAGCAGCTAAATACACTAAAGTAGGGAAAGAATACAATAAAATATATAAATAATCAATGTGGGATAGAGTTGCCATCTATGATGATTTTTAAACCTGTAGTGTAAAAATTTATGCTCCCTTCGACCCTTGTTACATATAAATAATATATGTACAAAGATCTCATATTATATCTGAAAGCAAATAAATTCATGGTTAAATATTTTATAAGAAATCTACTTTAATTATTAAAGGGGAGCCACCTCTTTTTGGATTTAAATCAATAATACGAAGAACACGCACAAATCCCACTAATGTGATTGATATAAAATAAACAACACCACAATTCCCACATCAGTTACTACACAGGTGTCATACACTTATGGGCTTATGAAGGATCATTGGGTCGGAGTACAGGTCTTAAATGAATTTCATTAAATATCTTAAACAATGTATTCCTCAGCTAACAATCAAAACGTGGAAACAATCAGGCCTACATATCCTAATCAACTTGAACATTAAATGTGATTACAACTTAAGCCCCCAAGCACAATGATAGTACAATAAGACTAATAAAACTATAACCAATCGAATGTAAGAAAAATAAAACAAATTATTTTAAAAATTAAATATTTTGAATTTTATAATATAACTTTTAGACCAATAGCTCAATTACAATGATACTACAATAAGGCTATAACTAAATAACCAATGAAATGTATGAGAAATAAAATAGATTATTCTAAAAATAGACATTTTGATTTTTATACTATAAAGTTTTCACAAATAGGTTTATGTTTTGATCAATAAGTAAGTAATTAAGTAGCCAACAATAAATCGAACATGTTATACTTGCTAAAGGCAAGATAATAACCTATAATATGAATTTAGTGATTTAATTTTTAATGATGTAGATCATAACAATATTAAATTAAATTTAAGAAATAATAATAACATATAATATGAATTTAGTGATTTAGTTTTTAATAATGTAAATTGTTGATGATGATGGTGGTGGTAGTTAACCTCCGCTGAGACGAAACATTGGTCTATCAGACCTAAAAAAACAAATTATTTATTTTCATTTAAGATTTTATTCCTATGCTTAAAAAGCTTGGAGAGAAGCCTCCCGAGCTTACTATAATTTTGACATTGTAAAAGGCTAGGAAGGTCAGTATTGTAACAAAGATTGTGAAACTGAGACCTAATGTGGTTGTACGCAGGGCACTCTAAGAGGAAGTGGTTTTCATCCTCGATGTTCCTATTTTCACATATATGGCAGATCCTTTCCATCCATGGCGTTTTAGGAATTGCTCGATGACCTATTTCACTATGGACCACATGAGAATTCATTGTAATCTTTGCTATATTAAGTTTCTTCTTTGAGCTAGTTAAAATAGAGAGGTACTTTTGATCTTCTAGGGTGGGGTTGATGATCTTCTTATAATAGCTTAATTTTCTTTTAGCCACTAAATCTTTCTCACACCACATTTTTTCTTTGAACTTAGAAGTAACAATATCTTTAATGTTATTTGTGTTTTACAATGCATCATTCTCGTTGATCTCCCATGTGTCTTTATGCCACCCCTGATTGAGCCTTACATGGTTTTCGCTGGAATTTAAATCTAGCTTAGGAAGTCTATGATCGTCTATGTTATTGAGTTTGTGCTTGTACAACAGAAACCTACTCATAGCTAGGCTCTCAATAGGGGAAAGACCTGCTTCTATAAGGAGAATAGGATAGGGTG
>APFE030405828.1:0-14299 GCA_000404065.3 Pinus taeda
GCAACTACATCATCAAACTCAATAGTTTCTGATGAACTAAGACTTATAGAAGTAACAAAATGATCCCATGACTCGGGCAACGAGCACAATAAAGTAGTAGCTTTATCCTCGGATGGAATTTTTACTTCTATACTTTGTAATTGCACAAGAAGAGTATTAAAAGAATTTAAATGATCAACAATCGATGTACCTTCCTTCATTCGCAAACCATACAACTGTTGCTTTAGGAGAATCCTATTGGTTAAGGATTTAGTCATGTACAGTTTCTCCAGTTTCGTCCACAAACCAGCAGATGTTGTCTCCGACACAATATTAAATAGGACATCATCAGCTAGACACAGTCGAATAGCACTAATCGCTCTTTCATCCATCTCGGCCCACTCACTATCTGTGATGTTGTAAGGCTATTTGGACTTGCCCAACAATGCCTTTGCCATGCCATGTTGGACAAGCAAATCATGCATCTTCACCTTCCAGATCTCAAAATTATTCTTGCCATTAAACTTCTCAATTTCAAAATGGGCACTTTGAGTTTTCGCCATTTTTTATCAGCAAAAAAACACAATAATCTCCAAAACTAACCAACAATTAAAAACAACTGCCTATGCCTTTCTGCCTTTGCTTTTACACACACAAAAAAATAAATTTTCCCTTTATATAGAACCATCTCAATAATATTCACACCAAAAATGCATGCTAAATTATATCTTGCTTTTTCAAATTACTTTCATTAAATTTTACTCCTGCCCCAGTGGTCTCTTTTAGCCCAAATATCCTTGGTCAAGTAATAGAATTTCATACAGTAACTAGCTATGAAACAGAACGACATTTATCATGAAGTCACTAAAAAATAAAGTCGTTAATTTCGATTTCAAATATAAATCACCATCCTTTTCCTTATATTAAGGTCTGTAATTTCTAGCTATCTTCACATAATCCTCAAGCAACACCCATTTCAGCGTATTCTTTGTTGCCGACGTTGCTATTCCACCAGCAGCACCAAGTAATATAACAGTAATACCGCCCTTTGAATTATCAAAAAACAATACAATAAAATCATTCACAGCATTCACCTACGGGTTTAATAGATTGAGAAAGCGTGCACCTGTAGTTTTTTAGAGTCAACTCACCACAAAAATCCCGTCTAGCACAGCCACAACTCCTCAGAAAATCGGCGCTCACAGCAAAACAAAAAACCACAGACCGGCACTCACAACAAAACAAAACCACACACAAAACAAATATGCATTCACGTGCATTCAATTACCTGATTCAAGGTTTGAAGAGCCGACGGATATAAACCAGAACCAAATATCTATACAATGTCAATCGACTCCTCTGTCAACGCAATTTTACCAGCGTACTAGGCAGCGCCAATAACTAAACCTTCCAGCACCTCAATTTCAAGCCTCCACGCAAAAAACTAATGTTTTGTGCCATGGTTCACAGCGCTCCACGCAGGTTTGTCAATCTACGCAACACCAGTTCACAGCGCTCCTCCTCTAGTACGCAGTCATCCTCATGCACCAGCGATGAATAGCGACGAACACGCAACAACTATCAACGCACCAGCACCTCCACGCCTTTGCGCTCCACCTCTAACTCTGTCGCTCCTCCAACTCACTCTAATACCACTTGTTGGAGAGATGCACAACTAAATTAATAAACACACATTAGAAAAATCAAGCACATAAGACACAGGAATTAATGTGGTTCACCCAACCAATCTGGGCTACATCCACACAACATAGGCATCAACAATTTATTAATCAAATAGGAGATTACATAGTGAAAACCTCACAAAACTCTCACCCTCTTAGCCAACATCCGAATGGTTGCCTGTTATATAGCATAGAGAATCTAACAGCCTCATTAAGTCACTCACATCAAATATAGGAGGCATTAATCATCTCCCAACAACTTGGAGCTAATTTAGGAACTGAATTTCTATTGTTGTCACCTACAGAGATTTTTGCCTATTTCACTCCAAAACAGAAAATCTCAACATGTCCTCGATCCACGCATTGGATCATCCTACGGTGTGGGTGTTAGGGTTTAGATCGAACTATCGTGGAGCGTAGAGGAGTTACAAGGGTAACTATCTCCCTCCCCTCCTGCACCGTCTCTATCCATTTGCAATTCCATTTTCGAAGAGACTTTTCTCTGTAACCAGGAATATCTCACCATGGAGGTTGCAAGCACGTTCAACGAAAGAGGTAAGGTTATCATGAATTTCACTTAAATTTTTATTATTTTTCCCCTTTCTTTTGTTTCGATCTTCGCTGCCATAAGTAACTTTGTTTAACCTATCCTGTAGTTTAAGTTTCATGTGGCACAGGGTTTGTCCTTCTCCTCTTTTTATTTAGGTATTCTATGAATTGCTCGACAATAATAATGGTTATACACTAGGTTTCTTTTTCTAAATCCTCTGCTTCCTTCTAATGATCTTGACTCCTTGTCAAGGTTGTTGGCACAAATATACGAGAACCATACCCAAGTTGGGAATCTTTTCCCTTTGTCTATTATCCTTTCAATCATTCCAATCTTGAATAGAGTGAATAACTTTCCTTGAGGTAGTCATTACATGTACCTTTCTACTCGGAAGTAATTCTGGTTGGTCCAACTTCCTCAGAAAATTCCAAGTTCCCTAATTCACTTTTACATTTCTTGCAATGCTTGGCCTAGGGCCGCGGGTTTTATAAAAATTTGCTAGTTTTCATTTTAGCAGTGGTTAGCATTGTGGCTTCAGGATACAATTAGGCCAAGGATTTCTTTCTTGTTCAATACTCTTTTTTCTTCTGGTTTAGACTAGAGTTTCATGGGTCTTTAGATTATGGTCAGTAACAATACCAAGTTCTGAAAATTTTATTAACTATGAATTATTTGACACGCTACAAGGATTTTAATGTTGAATAATTTCTTTTCTTGTTGCGTTCTCCTAGAAGTGTTCTATATGTCAGACAGGGGTTTCTTATTTCCATTTACGACTCATCTTCAACACCACACTATTATTATTTTGCACCTTCTTACTATGGTTTCCAGGTGCAGATTACAGATATTAGACTTTCTATGGAGTCGTTATTGTCAAAATCACCTCGCTTATGGTTATTTCTAGAACTGAGTGTTTCCAAAAAACCTATTATCGTCATGTACCTATTGTACATTATTGCTCTTAGTTGAGCATTTAATTAAGGAAAGGGTTGAGTCTATAGTGGATTACTATTATATGAATTAAGTGTGGAAGTCCTTACCCTTATAAGGGGCGGCAACCGATTTTGTTTTTGCATATAATGAAAACTCATGTGTACTTTAATGCACCAAATTTCTGTAAGTATACATGTTTTTTCCATACAATCATTGTAACATTTGTTGTGGTTACCAAGCATGCTTATATATATATATATATATATATATACACACACACACTCAATGGGTTTTCCTCTCGCTATTTCAAATTATATTTTTTTTTCTAATTTACAATAACAGTTGATTCTATCCAGAAAATTCTTTGTTAGTCTTAAACACTTGAATAGATAATATACAGTTTAATAGACAATTATCCTTCTTTCACTTGTTTAGAAGAATAGTTACACGGTGCCCTGTTTATATGAACTTCATGTATCAATCATAATTTGAACACTAGTGTGTTATGCTTCTTTTTAGTTACAATTCCTAGTTCTTACCGTTACCATATTGCATTTTTACTCAACTGTTATATACATGCACATGGGTACATTGCATTTTTGTAAGATATGGGAATTACTTATATAATATCTTAATGATATTTCTATAGTATATTTCCTCTCTTACGATGGCCTATACAATTATATTTTGTTTAAATTCCTATCTATTATGTACATTTCTTAATAGGTCTAGAACTTCTTCAAGTGGGACCTGATCCTCGACACTTGCACAATTTTTCTAGCCCTTTGACTATTCAAAAGTCGGGACTATTTTAGTTTAATATGCATCATATGGATTTGAACAACCCACTTCTCCAATTCATTATTTAATAAATTATAGTCATTCATCTATCTTCAGAACACACATGTTTTCCACAAACAGATTTACATGCATGAGTTAAAAATAGAAATAAATTCATGACATACACTAAGTTATATATACTTATTTGGACCAAACAATATGATTTAGCCACAAAACGCTAGGGACAAGAGTGCTCCACCCAACCAACGAGTTTTGTGTATGGACAACAACACACTCCCCCCTTATCTAGTTCTTCCCAAAACATTTATTTGACAGAGACCTAGTCAAGTCAACCTAGGGCACCAACATTTCTCCCGTCTAGCCCAAGAACTCAGACTCACCAGTTTGTCTTAAGGATCCCACTAGCTACCCACTAGCTCAAGGATGCCCTTCTTAGAACGTCCTACCAACCTTCATCAATGTCCCATTCCAGGTCCTACATATTCAACTCCTTCCTTGGACCTCCCTCAACTAGGTGCCAAGTTTACAAGGTTTCCTCAGGTTTTCTTCTCTCTCTCTCCCATCTTGGATCCTTTGCTCCCAACTTGAGATTATTTATCTTTAGGGAGAGGAATAACTGTCTGGGAAGAAACTCTCATTTATCACTCTTTGCCATAGTTTTTTGGTTGACTATAGTTAATATTATTTATAAAAATTAAACAACATTTATCCCTGATGTATGGCCTTTCACATGGCCCACATTTTTACCAAGTAATTTGTGGTAAAATACAATATTTATAGCTTTTTACTAAGGGGTGTTACATCTTCCCCCCTCGAGTGAAACACCATCCCTAGTGTTTTCTCTGACCTTAAGATAGGCTGGAATATGGATAGTGCTTATAATCTGTATCTTCCTAGGTAACCTCTCTCCGCTGAATTTCTTCTACTACACTTAGCTTGGGTAACTTCTTACCTATGTAGTATAATTTTTCTGCATTCAATAATGCACCAAGGTTCAACAAGGATTGCACTGTCTGGTTTGACCTACAACCACAATCATTAATGGTCATTAGCATCCAATTAATCATATTTAAAAACACACACACACAAATATATATATATATATATATATATATATATATATATATAATATATATATATATATATTCAATCTTTATTTCAACGCCATCAATTGTTATTTATATGCCCAACATAGGTTATTAGTATGCATCACAACTGAGCAAGGGTCGGTAACCTGCACTCAATAAGATTGAGCAACATCATTAATTTTATTTTTTTTACTTGTTTCTTTACCCAATGGCTATGTCAATAGGCAAGGGCCCCGCCTTGTGGTTCTGTTATAAGCTTTAGACCATTGAGGTATCAGTTTCGTCTTCCATATTCGTTTAAAAATAATAATATATTCAAAAACTAGTTATAATTCTTATCTTTTATGATAGATTACAACTAATTCATTTTGTACTAAATAACACTGCCATAATTTTAAGATAACTTCCTTTTCCTTGCCATTTTCAAGATGGCCACATTGTTGTCTAATTTTTCCAGGTAGACTTACTTATGGCTATCTTGGGTTTCTTTGTGTTTTCCTTTAGCGCCAAACAAAGCCCCATCTCACAGTATTTTTTAATTTGGGCCTCTTTGTCATCCTTTATTATAGGTTAATGATGTAATTTATACATGATTTTTCTTTCATATACAGTCATGGGATTTCTTCCTCTTATGCTTGTAAACGTATTGATTTTCTCATACTCTCCATGTTACTATAATATGATTCTTTCCTTATAAATCGGAATACAATACTTTGCTCAACAACAAATTAATTTAATACATTTGACATGTTATTAGGCAATAATTCTATTCTAACTTGGTTATCTTATTATGCTTTCACACAGTAATCACAATTGTTAGCATCGCAAGAATGGATTCTTTACCTTGTTCCCATGTTGGCTTGCAACCAATGATTTGTTCCTTAGGCACCATCATACTTTTTACAATATTAACATGCCATAACAAAATATTACCAAGTTTTAGAACAATCATTGTTAACATTGTTCTTTCCTCAAGGGAACCCAAACATATCCACATTAAATATTTGTCAACTATTTCAAAATTTTATAATTCAATTGGTTGCCTTAAGTTATTCTTTTCCTTCAAATTCTTCCAGTAGACCATCGAGGTCAAAGTCACAAGGAAATATCACAAGAATATATTATGGTTACACAAGGCACAACAAAAGATAACAAGGAAATTGCATCATTGAATTTTACAACCATACTTTTATGTCATGCCTCACTTATGAGTTTCCCACAACTCGCTTCTTGGGTTTACACCACTCTCTCTATTCTATAAATCATTTATTAAGGTATTAGGAGGTTACACCTCTAATTATTTAAGTGCAATCAACTATGTGGTTATTTCCCCTACATCTTGATGCATGTCAACTACCTAAATTCATCATATTAGTGTGGTTATCTTGACATGATTCTTTTGTAATCATATGTTCATACTAAACAACCAATTAAATGAAATTCATTTTTGTCTTATAAAATTCATATCGAGGTTCTTTGAAGTACTTCTATGGAGTACCATTGACTAGTAAAATCCTGCATTTTCCATGTTAGCACACCACATGAAAGTAGGCGTAGGTTACACCTACATCACTAGTGTTGGGACAAGAAAAAGGTATGATTTCTCTTTGTAAAATGTTTCATTTACCATTCATCCTTATACAATTATATCCGTTTATAGATTAAAATGAGGAAAATATCGACTAAAATTGGATGAAATCATTTGGTGATAGAATAAGAAAATCTAGTACAAAAAATTGATTCTTTGCTATCATTGTGTGTAGAGATGCAGACTAGGCAAAAGTCGTTCAGTTGACAGAACAACATGAGGCCATAAAAGGGAAAAGCTACAGCATCTTGGGCAGACAAGGAAGTGGGAGATTAGCTCGAAAAATGCTATTTTATCACATGATTAGATTATATATTGTGAAATCCTCAGGATCCCCTGATCCTGAGGATTCACTTTTATCCAGTTACTCTTTTTTGTTATATATAGGGCCAAAAGGAAATTAGATACAGTTCAAACTTTAATAATATATAATTATTCTTTTTGAAAACATATACATTGTTATATCAGTGACTCTATCAACCATTACTTGTAATTAATGAAAGGAGGTTGTGTTTGATACATCTTCATATTCTGAGTTCTTATTAAGTAGAGGCTTCTGGAAACTCTGGGCCCAGTCATAAGAAGTTCTACATCTCCTTTGTGTTATAATTTTTATATTTAGTCTTTGCTATTGATTTAATGTATAGTTACTTCATTTATCATAAAGGTTTGTGATATTGATTCATATTGTTGTTCAATTAGATTAAGAGTGAATTCGTGTGACATACTTAAGTAGCGCTTTGATTGGAATGAGTGAATTAGTGTTGATAGCATATTGATGTTCATTTGAATAGATGTTATCATAGATCTTGGAGATAAGACTGATTGACTTCTACAAATTGAAATATAGATCGTTTGCTATTTAAGAATCCTTTATCTTTATTTTCTGTTCAATTACCGATTGTTGTTCAATTACTGATTGCTGTTCAATTACAGATTGTTCTTTAATTATTGTTGTTGTTCAATTGGGAATTGCAAGTTGATTTGGGTTTTTATAGATTAACAATGTTGTTCAATAGTTATAGTTTCTTTACTTCATTGAGTACAATTAGCCTTAAGTTTATTTGAACAATTCCAAGTGTAATTCTTATTTACATTCTGTTTCAATTAATTTCGAAACAAGTTGCATAGAACTGTAGAGTGTGTTAAGAGTATTTCTTCCATATATATTTCTTTCAAGAATTGTGTGAATTGAATTGAAGAATTATCCGTTAGTGATTGTAATGATTCATCATTAGATAACCTATAGATTCACTGCATATACTATGCTGGCACTCTTGAGATAAAAAGACTTACCTCGGGTTGACAACTAATGTAGGGATTAAGATTTCCTATAAAAAGAAATCTTAATGAGCCAACATTTTGGTGCCATTGCTTGGGAGAGTGTTTCAAGTTATTGTTTTTATTTTTGATGTGGAAGAATTGGATTTTAAAAACGGAAGGTAAGAACATACGTACCTAGCAAGTAAAGTGCTTGCTTACCTGCTCGCTTTAGAGAAAAACCTTAGAGGTTAAATCAGAATTTGTTTTTATGAATGACTAGAAATAGAAAAATAGAAAAAGAGCAGAATCCTCTACCAAAACCCATAAAACTCAAAGGATCGGTGAACCTTGGGAGAACGACCTTTATAGACGAAATCGTAAAAAGAGAAAAGTCTCAAGCATCAGTAGGATTCCAGGCTATACCTGGAAAAAGTTCTACTGTTATCCCTCAAGCAGCAGTCACCACCTATAGTTTATGCTGAGATTCAAAGCCAAGTAGGAGGATCGAAACAAAGTCTTCAAGCCACAATAAGTTTACACTCTGATCCTCTATAAGAGGGAAAATCTGGTAACTTAAGAGAAGGAAGAGGAGAAGCTAGTGGGGCTGCTAAAGTAGAACCACATCTGTCTGAACAAGGATCTCCTGAGATCCAAAAACTAGGTAGTGCTGTAAAGTTAGCTCGGGTTGCTAACTCTCTGCTTATTCCAGAAGCACCCCTTGAAATCCCCGAAGATTATTGGCACATATTTGATCAAATGGCAGATTAGCCACTCCAAGGTCAAACCTCAACATTAGAGTACCCCATAGTCGACCAGGTGGCCAATGCCCCTATGAAGGCTATTCCTCTACAGAGCATCCCAACCTTCCATGGGATGATCACAAAGGATCCTAATTCTTTCTTGTTTGAGTTTGATGTCCTCTATAGAGGGTATGAATATACCATCGATCCCCAAAAGCTAAAGCTATTCCATTCCACTCTGAAAAGGGTAGCTCCAAGATGGTTTATGGGTCTAGGTGGGTGAACTATCAATTCTTGGGATGAAATGAAAGCCTCCTTCCTCAAAAGATACCAGGACTTTTGTAAAACTAGGGAACTGAAAGGTGAGATTTTCAAGATGACTGCAAAAGATAATGAAACACTAGAACAATATGTAGAATGATTTAATTACAATTTGCAAAGTTATCCACACATTGCCCTACCAAAAGAAGTCCTAAGATCTATCTTAATTAAAGGAATGAAAGAGGAATGGATAGAAACTCTAAACTTAATGGAAAAAAGAGATATTTCTCAGGAATATTATGATGAAATTATTCGTTTGTGTATCAGTTGTTCATGGGGAAGCACATGCATAGGAGCAACCAGCCAATATCCCATGAGCAGCTAGTCGATATCCCATGATCGGAGGAAGCAAACCACATAGTGGAGATGTAACACGGATGGAGATTGGTAACCTCATGGAAGATTTTAAGATGGATATCTTGGGCACTCTTACAACACAGCTGGACGCCTTATAAGCTAAACAAAAACAAGCTTTAGCAGAACAAAATTTGGCCATCTTCTGCCCACTTTGTCGAAAGAAACACAGCCAACGGGAATGCCTGTTAGACATGGTTCAGATGTGCACCATATGTACTAAAGATCATGACACTGAATAATGTACATCATTACCCGGGATGAAAGTAGTATTCAAAGAAGAAAAGGAAGGAACATAACTGATATATCTGATGAACCAGCATTGACAATGGCAAGATAAACCTACATGTATGTCACAAGACGCACCCCAATTCTTTCCTTCCTCGCAATTTAATCAACAACAGAATCTTGGGGTAGCTTGGCAAGGTCAATCACCCTACCCAAATTGGCATAGCCTACCATTCCCTATGACATCCTAGCCAACACAATCATTTCTAGGAAATGGCTGGCCAAATTCTTCTTTTACTCTTATTTGGCAAGGCAATCCCTATCAATCCCAGTGGCCTGCTTCCACCTCTCAAAATTTGAATTGGTCTACAAATTGGTAGCGACCTGTAAGGATATCTAATGTACATATGGGGATAGGTCCTCAACCTCAACCCGCACTGTCAGCTCCTTATACCTTAAAACATAATTCTCAACCTCTTTTTCGGCCACAGTTACCAGCTCAATCGAACCTAAATCCTAATAACAGACAAGTTCAGTTGGTGCAGATTATTGAAAACCTAGAGTATGAGATTGAGTAGAATGAATGTAATGAGCTTAGATTGAGGTCAAGAAGTGTCATCACACCTGAGGAAAAAAGGGACCAACCTTCAATTGAAAATGTAACTCCACCTATACATATTCCATCACCTGTACATATTCCACTGCTTGTAAATAATGCTAAACCAAATAAATGGGAAGAAACAACTCAACACGATGACCCTGAAAAACTTATAGTCACTTCTCCTCCATTCCCTGAAAGACTAACGATACCTAAACCAATCTTGTAGAGGAACTAAAAATTTTGTGTATTAAGATCTCTCTCCTCCAGGCCATTCATGACATCCCCATCTATGCAAAAACAATTAAAGAATTGTGTGTAAGGAAGCCTATGAGGAAAGTAAAAACCTCACCCATTTTCCATGTTGTAGGAACATTATCTGATTTACTCTTGGGAGAGGAAACTCCAATAAAGTACGAAGATCCTGGAAACCCCATAGTAACAGTTCAGGTATATGGTAGCTATTTTCCAAATACACTAGTTGATCTAGGAGCCACCATTAACATATTAACAACAAAAACTTGTCAAGCACTTGGTATTACAGCCTTGGAACCAACCACCACTTTATTAGAACTTGCTGACCAATCGGTGGTAAGACCAGAAGGGACTTTACAAGATATCACAGTTTCTATTGACTCATGGGAATATCCAGTATATTTCCTGGTTATAAACCCAAGGAGTAGGTTGGATGGGAATCCTTTGATTTTGGGCTGACCTTGGCTAGCAACAGCTGATGCATATATTGGCTGCCAAGAAGGCGGCATGACTATTACAAAGGGGGATGCTGTAAAAAATTTGGTGTTATATCCTCCAGCTAGACCAAGTTTTCCCATTGTAAAAATATGTAAGCAACCACCAACATACCTAGAAGAGAGCATCCGTTCACCACTCACAATGGTGAAGGCATTGGCATTTAAAGATCAAACTGAAGACGATGTTATCAACAATTTTATAAATCAGCCAACTAATGTGAGTAATGTACATTTTTAGATGTTAAAAGCGATCCTTGATAACGAAGACATGGAAGATCCCCTGAAGGATACAGACGACCAGCATATTCAAACGACTATTGTTCATAACAATAAACCAGTTGAGATCGAGTCAGGAAAAGTTCTAAATATCAATGATAATCTGGATAGCGAATAGCAACAAAAGCTTATCCAGGTATTATAGAAAAATAAAGGGGTTTTTTCCTGGGATTATCTTGATATGAAAGGGATAGACCCACAACTATGTACACACCACATTTATACGGAGAAGGATGCTCAACCCATTCGGCAGCCTCAATGGAGGTTGAACCCACACCTCAAGGCTATCGTGAAAGAGGAATTGCAAAAGCTACTAGATGTAAATTTTGTTTATCCTATCTCAGATAGTAAATGGGTATCTCCATTGGTGGTCGTCGCTAAGAAAAATGGGAAGTGGTGTATTTGTGTAGAATATTGGGATTTGAACAAAGAAACATAAAAAGATCATTTCCCCCTCCCATTCATTGATCAGGTCCTCGATACGTTGGCAGGGACGTCGTTCTTCTCCTATTTAGACAGCTTTAGCATTTACAATCAAATTCATATTGCCCCTAAAGACCAGGATAAAACAACCTTCACCTATCCCTAGGGTGCATTTGCGTACAGGGTATTGCCATTTGGCTTGTGTAATGTCCTAGCCACGTTCCAGAGAGCTATACTTAGCATCTTTGCCAATCTAATAAATGAAGGACTAGAGGTGTATATGGATGACTTTACTCCATATGGGGATGACTTCGATCAAGCATTACAAATGCTGGAAAAGGTCTTATAACAATGCATTTCTACCAGGTTATGTTTAAGCAATGTCAAGTGTCACATGATGATGGCCGAGGGTGTGATCCTAGGACATTACATCTTCGCAGCAGGAATACAGGTAGATCCAATAAAAATACAGGTAATTATTTTACTACCTACCCCTTGCACTCAAACAGAGGTATGTAGCTTCCTAGGATATGCAAGTTATTATCGTAGGTTTATCAAGATTTTTTCACAGATTGCGGCACCCTTATATGCTCTAACTGGAAATGTTGATTTTAGTTAGTCTGGCAAGTGTGACATAGCTTTTGCAGGTTTAAAGAAACTAATCTCAACAACACTGGTATTACGTGGACCAAACTGGGAGCTACCTTTCCACATCTCCATGGACGCATCAGATGTAGGTATAGGCATTGTCCTCAGCCAGGAGGAGGACAAGAAACCTTATGCTATATTTTATACTAGAAAAATTCTCACTTCTGTAGAACATAATTATACAGTGATAGAAAAATAATTCTTAGCTATTATTTATGCAATAAAAAAAAATTAGACACTATATAACCGGCTACCAAGTCTTCATGTACACTGATCACTCTACCATTCAGTATCTAGCTAATAAAACAATCACAAATGGTTGAGTAACACAGTGGCTATCGCTTTTGCAGGAGTTCGACATTACCATTCAAGATTGTCTGAGGAAGGAAAAACCAGTTGTTGATTTTCTATCTCGAATCCCAAAGGTTAATGATCCACTGGTGATAGATGACCAATTTCTAGATGAATACCTGTTTGCCATGGCAATTAAGGCGTCGTGGTATGCAGATGTGGCAGATTATATGGCAGTAGGGAAACTACCTAAACATTTAATGACAAGAGAAAGAAAACTGATTATTCAACACAGTGCCCGATTCTATTGGATAGGTGGATATCTTTTTCATACAGGGGCCAACATGTGTATACATAGATGTATCCATGAGGATGAGATCCATGACATCTTGAAGGCTTTCCGTGACAAACCCTGCGGGGGTCATTTTGCAGATCGAAGAACAGGACATAAGGAATTATTGGCCCACGATTTTTAAGGACACTAAAAAATATGCCGAGGCCTGCGATAGTTGCCAAAGGATGGGCCGGCCTGGTCAATATGATTAAATACCTCTGCAACCTCAATTAGTCATAGAACCCTTCGAGCATTGGGCATTGGACTTCATAGGTACATTCCATCCAGCATCCAATCAAAAGGCCTACATACTGGTAGCCACAAATTATGTGAAAAAATGGGTGGAAACAATAGATTTACCAAGAGCCATAGAGGAAGTAGTGATTAACTTCCCTTTTGGACTATTTGTGCGGTATGTATTACCACAAGAAGTGATCAAATATGGGGGAAATAAATTCACAGAGCACAACATTACTGCCACTCTCAGAAACCATCATATTACGCACATGATCACTTCTCCGTATCACCCACAAGCGAATGGGCAGGTCAAAAGCAGCAATAAGGTTGTAGACGCAATTCTGACCAAGACAGTCTCAACACACTAGTGAGATTGGGTTGCTAGACTACCAGAGGCCTTGTCGGCCTATCATATGACTTGGAGGAATACTACTGGATACTATCCATACCATCTTGTGTTGAGTAAAGAACCAATTTTCCAATCGAATTCGAAACAAAGACTCTAGGGACAACCCAGGAAGTGGGTCTGGATTTAACAGAAGCCGAAACCAAGCGTCTTCAGTAGATTAATGAACTAGATGAGGCTCGATTGCTTTCTTTGCAATGAACTGCAATAATCCAATAACAAAGGGAAAAATGGCATGACAACCTTATCAAGAAGAAAATGTTTCCAAAAGGGGATTCCAGATTCTAGGACTTCCTGGGCAAGTTGCAAACAAGATGGCTCGGCCCTTATGAGATTCAATAATGGTACTCTTACCTTGACTACTATATATGGCTTTGACCATTCTTTTAACATAAACAGGCGTCAAGTGCACCTCTATCATCAATCGCTTACCAAGGAGTCTTTCTACGAGTAGGTACGCAAGGACCCCTCCATGAAAATTCTAGCTGCAGGGAATGATAACCCAGTAACATTTCCTTTAAAAAATTGAAATTGCTTGAAAAAATTTAAATAATGTACATTTGTAGGTATCACCATGTAAGCATGAATTTTTTTTAGGAAGCTTCCTTTTCCTCTTTTTGTTTTCTGCTATTCAAACAATTGAATGTTTGCCATTCAATTGATTGAACAACACATTTTTTTTTTGTTCAAACAATTGAAAGTTTGCCGTTCAATTGATTGAAAACACATTTTCTTTTTGGTTTTGTTGTTCAAACAATTGAACGTTTTCCATTCAATTGATTGAACAACACATTTTATTTTTGTTTT
>APFE030405835.1:0-20842 GCA_000404065.3 Pinus taeda
AAACTTTTGAATATCTGATTTAAGGCCATCCCAAAAAAATTCCTTCTTAACCCTGTGGTAAGTTTTTAAAAATCCTGAGTGCCCTCCTAAGGGAGAAGTGTGCAATTCCATAAGAATCCTTTTAGCTGGGAATTCCTACAGAGGTATAAGCGATCTTTGTACCATAACGAATCACTTTGCCAGCTAAATGTATCAGACGTACTGGAATCTTGTTGCAACTTTCGAATAAGTGCCCACTCTTCTTCATCATTCTTCCATTCCTCCCTTGCTTCGTTTATCCAATCTGATTGGATAATAGAAATGGCACACAACAATGCTTCCACATCCTCATCCTTTCTTGAGAGTGCATCTACCACCACACTTTGCTCCCTTTTTTGTAGATGATTTCAAAGTCATAACCCAACATCTTTGTGACCCCTTTTGTTGCTCTTCAGAGCATAACCTTTGTTCTAAAAAGTATTTAAGGCTATCATGATCCGTTTTTACCTTGAAGTGTCTTCCCATTAGGTAGGGTCGCCATTTCCTAAGTGCATGGAGTATTGCCAACATTTCCTTCTCATAAATAGCTTTGTGTAAAAAAATTCCCTTGATTGGACGACTTTTAAAAGCAATGGATCTTTCATCCTGCATTAAAACAACACCAATTCCATTTCCTGAAGCATCACATTCCACAATAAAGGTTTTTGTGAAGTCTGGTGTAGCTAAGTCTGGTGCTTGGCACATTGCCTCTTTAAGATGTTCGACGGCCTTTGTTGCTTCTGGAGTCCATGAAAATGCATCTTTCTTCAATAGTGTTGTTAGAGGTGCTGCTATTCTCCCATAATTCTTAACAAACTTGCGATAATACCCTGTCAACCCGAGAAACCTCGCAGATGCTTTATGGATGTGGGGATTCTCCATTCCTTAATTGCTTTAATTTTGCTAGGGTCTACCTTAACTCCTTCATGAGATACAATATGACCCAGATATTCCACCTCTTGTACTCCAAAGAAACATTTGGATCTTTTTGCATATAATTGTTTCTCCTCCAATAGTTGTAGCACCCTGTCAAAATGTTCAACATGATCCTTCCAAGACTTGTTGTAGATTAGTATATCATCAAAAAATACTAACACAAATTTTCTAAGGAATGGTTTGAAAATTGAATTCATCAAACCTTGAAATGTTGAAGGTGCATTGGTAAGCCAAAAGGCATGACCAAAAATAATTCATAATGACCTTCATGAGTTCTAAATGTTGTTTTCAGAATGTCTTCAATCTTCATTCTGATTTGATGTATCCTGAACGAAGATCCAACTTGGTGAAGTAAATTGATCCATGCAATTCATCCAGTAATTCATCAATGACAGGAATGGGAAACTTATCTTTAATAGTGAGCTTGTTGAGCTCCCTATAATCGGGACACATCCACCATGATCCATCCTTCTTGTGCACCAATACTACTGGAGCAGAGAAAGAACTTTGACTTGGTTGAATTATACCAGCCTCTAGCATTTCTGCAACAATACGTTCAATTTCACTCTTTTGGGCATAGGGATATCTGTACGGCCTGATGTTTGGAGGAACACTTCCTGGAATCAAATGAATAGCATGATCATGATCACGAATAGGTGGGAGACCTTTTGGAGTCTAAAATGCCTTGGAATGATTGTCCAAGACTTTTTGGAGATCTGGAGAAATAGATGATTCCAATGTGGAAACATCTAACGAACATAATTGTGCAATTACACCTCTTTGTTGCTTTTTTAGAATCTTTTTCATACCGTTAGAGTTGATTATCTTTCCCGGTTTCCCTGCAATACCCCTTAATTCAATTTCCTTTCCTTCCAAAAAACATTTCATGAAAAGTTCTTGAAAATTAAAAGCTATTGTTCCCAAGGATTGTAGCCATTGGACTCCTAGTACAACATCAGCACCTCCCATTGGAATGGAAAGCATTGGGCTAGTCAATACATATTCTCCCACGGATAGCTTGATATTATGGAACTTTCCAGAGACTTTTATTGTTCCTCCATTTGCAACCATCACAACTGTAACAAAGCCCTTTTGCTCTTTTTTCTTCCAATTGTTGTGGTGTTAACCTTATAGGTTGTGGAAGACTAGGGGAAACAACACTTCCATCTTTATAGTTGTGAGTGGTATGCTTCCTGCTTGCCATAATTTTGCTTTCCATTTTTCTTGCTACCCTAAATGCCTTCTCTAATGAATTAGGTTCCCAAAGGCAAACATCATATTTGATATTATCCTTTAAAGTCCCTATGAACACATCAATCCTATGCTCCTCTAGAATATTTTTTAACCTTATGTTCAATTTTTGGAACTCCTCAATGTGCTCCATTATTCAACCCTTTTGTTTGAGACTTATCAATTGGCTAAAAAAGTGTTGCTTTTTGAATCCTCATAATGTGTTGTCAATTCTTCTGTAAAAATTGCCCAAGTGATAATTTGTTTACAAGAGCAAAGCCATTGATACCATACAAACTGATTTGGTTCCAAATATAACGTTGCTATACGTACCTTTTGTGTGTTTTGCACATTATTGAGATCGAAAAATTGCTCCATCTGTAATATCCACATTGCGGGATCCTTGCCATCAAATTTCCTCATCTTAATTTTTTGGAATATGGTGCGTCTTCGATCCCACATTAGAGTTTATGAAATCATGATTAACATTTCTTTTGTTCACATCATGAGTTTCCTTTACTACCTTTTCACTATTAGTAAGTATTTCTTGTAGAAAATTTGTCAAATCTGTCTTCAAACCTGCCATGTCTCTCTTCAAATCTATCTTCAAATCATCCATCTTAGCTTCCACACCCTTTATCTTAGTTTCTATTAGCTTTTGTGAGAGTGGCATTTGTTGCACCTGGTCTTGTAATTTTGATATATCATGTAGCATTTCTTCCTCTTCTACATGAGTCATGCTAGAGATTTCAGGTTGCTTACTAGGTGTTTGCATTTTCTTTCCTTGGGGTATCAGTTACCGATAATAATGCTCTACTATGCCCTTTGAATTCCTTCAAAATAAAATTTTCAAACCAAGCTTAAGCAAAAGTTTAAAAAAATCTACACACCTTTTTTCACTTGGTAGGAGCTCAATATTGCCTCTGATGTATCTCGGTACTTTCGAATCATCCATTTCTGAAGTAGTAGCCCTCTGTGTCCTTTATCCAATGCCACCAGTGTGATCCAAATTGGATTCTCCAAGGAAGAGTTATGTGAAATCTCCCACATTGACCTAATTATAGACTAGTTTAGTAGAGTGAACTTATACGACGTGCCACAAGTCACTAGTTCGACCTTTGGCTCTAAAAAATATATACAAGAAACTACAGTCCATCCTCCTTCTGTACCTTCTTATGAAATTTCAATCTGATGCTCAGAGAGAAAGTTATGAAGATTTTCCCCAGGTCACCTATTTGGAATGTAATTCAGGAGTCTACAAAAAAGACCAACTTCCTCAGATCATATCTATGGAAATATAGCGCGAAAAGCTCTACAATTCGAAACCAAGATTCAGCACGATGTCTTCTCAAATGGTTTTTTTTTTGGCTTCTGAAAGTTTGCAGAAAAAAAGTTATAGCAAAAATGCCACGATGACCTGTTTGGAGCAACAAAACCCTAGAATCCAAAGATCTGATACCAAATGTGATGAAACCAACTCAAGAAAAAGATAGAAAATATAGATCAACACCTTAAAATTTAGCCTCCTCGAGGGGGAAACCTCCTTTACATTACATAAATGAATAATTCTTGGATGGATTCAAATGACAAAACCTCCTTTCTATATATAGGAGTCTAACGAGTCACAATGTAACCCCACTGACCTAACAATAATAATATAAAGCCACAAAAGTAACAATAGAGGGATTCTATGGGGCATAGTAATAACAATATGGGGAGAATAGGGGCACAAAAATATTAATAAAGGGTACAACTACAATAGTAATGGGGTAATCACTAGTATTATAGGGACCCAACAACCCCCAATACTTGAAAAAGAAAATCAATAAATGAATCCAACACTTGATAAAGAGAAGAAGAAAAGTACGAAAGATAAGCAAAAAAATCCAACGATATATAAGGAAAAAAATAATAACAATGTTTCCTTTCTAAACAACTACCACCAATAAATGTATTTTTCCAACAACAACTTTCAAACAAATATTGCGGATCACATGAAACATGATACAAAGGAATATCTACATGTGAAAGAAAATTCCAATGTCGACATAAATATGTGCTTATTGTAACATCACAATGCAAAACACTAATATTTCAAATTCAAATTTGAAACTGTTGGACAGATTTAACATTTCCAACAACATGCAATAACAAACATCTCCAACGCTCGAACACTATATATTGAAACCCGCAACTATTGGTGAGATCTCTACAATAGAATCAACATTAGGAAGAAGCGAGAATACATTTACATTTTCAATGTATTCATTGAAATTATCAATAGTAGGAACATTGAAACCCAATGTGTCCAACATTGAGACACCACTGACAATCGCTTCTGTGTGAACCCCACTTTCCATATCATATAACTTAAATTTCACCTGCATCGAACAAAACAAAGCAGTATTTCCTACACAACATGAAAAGGAATATACCCCTGGCATTTCTTATTTATATCCATAGAAATCTACCCAATCAAAGTCCAGTTGAACCCCCAGTCATCTTCAAAATATTCAACAATTCATTCATTTTAAGGTTATCCACTTGCAAAATTATCACTTTCTTCCAGGGACCTAACAAGCGTAGCACCATTATTCACAAAACAAATAAATTAGTTACTATAATTTTGTATGTCTGAAATAGGCACAAAGGTAAAACCCCATTTGTTCCTATCTAGATCCAACCAATATATAATGTACCCATACGTAGGATAATCATCATAACCTTTGTCCAAATACAACCAATAAATTTTTCCTTTATTAAAGATAGCCTCCTTGGGTGATGAGACGCCACCATAAGGAACTATTTTTCTCTGCTAAACCAAGTCATCAACACTAAAAAGTAAATAATATGGATCCATGACAGAAGGGACTTCTTTCAAAAGAAGCCAAACATATTATCAATAGCTACATTTTTGTAAAACAAACAACAATCCATTCTCACCAATATTAAGAGAAGCAATCTTTCTAAATGTTTTTTGTAAAAGGGTTGATGAGAAGGAAACCTTTTAGACACATATAATCAGGAGGGGAACTGAATAAAATCATCGATATGGAAATGCTTTAAATTTTATATCTAGATTCAAGAAAAGGAAAAAGCATCGAATTTATTACTGACTTATCACTAAGGTAAGATCCAATGAAACAACCATGCCCTCTTTGAACTTCTAAAGCAATAAATCCAAACTCTTTCACATCAGAATGATTGCAACCAGCAAGAAACAATGGATCTTCGAACAAAAGACACCATTTATTGTAAACTAGCTTAAATCTCATCAAAGCTGACAATGGAAGGCAATGAAATACAAGTGCAAGAATTTCAAACAATAAAAACTCCCAAATAGTTGCATCCATGGTTACACAAAGAAGTTGGTTAAAAGTAGAGAAGATGATGCAAGTTTTATCACACATCAAAATAAAAATAAAAAATGTCAACAAAACACACGAAATATTCAACATTGAACCATGTAAAAAACAACTCATGAACATATTGGAAAAGATGCCAACAAATTCAATTTCTCAAAACCTACGAAGGTGAACGTCCCCTTACACAATTTCTATTAACCTATAATTGTTGTGAATAAAAAAACCAAGAAACAGAGCCTACCACAACCAATTCATATTATGCATTGTTTTCATATTACATGGCTTATGAAATTTTTAATTAAATATGTTTTGAAAAATTATTAACTTGTTCAAATTGCAATGGCAGTGTTTTGCAGAAGACTTTTCATATAATCAATACCATATACAGGCTATTGTTCATGAGATATAATCCAAATAAAATTCTCTCTCGACAGATGAACCTTGTACAAGTCAAACGTAATGCTCGACAAACAGAAGGCCTAAAAATAAAATAGTGACAAAAACCACTCTTTCAAAGGAGATGAACATTTACATTTATATAGAAGAAGGCACCCACACAAATATCCACACACAATATTTTCATCACATTGTACATAGCATTTTTCTCGTTGACATTGCACACTTCTACACTGTTGATATTTTTAAACTCAATATAAACTAAAGTCCATATAACCTAAAGTAAAGGAACCCACCAAAAAAAAGACAAAAGAATCCATTGAAAACTAATGTTTCTATAAGTGTGAGGTGCTTAGATAAGAAATACACGTTACATTGTTGCATATTTAAAATCATTTTACTTATTAATTCATTTTTTTATTTAAAAGTATAATTTAAAAACAAATAAAATATGATTTACGAAAAAGTAATGTTAAAGATGCACCCCCTACTATCATCAACCATACAAATTTGTTTCAAAAAAATCTATCATTTACATATGAAACCTTAATCCTAACACAAACACACACATTAAGTTTTAGAGAAAAGTAACATATTAATATTAGGAAAACACAATTTTGTGGGCTATGCATATCTTTCATAAATATAAGTTGTGCCTTCATGCAATCAATTTGTTTTTCTATGTTTCCATATTTTGACACCATGTCCAAAAATATTTGTATAAATATATGTAATAATTCTTTTTGGCGAACAAAAATCTATTTTTTCCAACTTTTCATTGCAACTAGCATGCCACAATTGGGGGTAGCATTATGATCTGGTGGATCAGAAATATGCTTACAAATGAAAGTTTTCAAAATGGCTCGAAACATGAACGATTGTGTAGATCTCACCATTATGAATCCAACATAACTCGTTTTGTATAAAAACGGACGTTGTATGCTCCCATAAATGCATTCTAATCATTTTGGGAAACAACAAAATTTTTTATGCAAGGTTAACCGGTCAGCAGTCCATACTCCTAAAGTGCCATGTTGACTGGGCTTGCTAACTCTGCATCATCGCCCTATGGTTTCTTGACAAGTTGCATTATTTCATGGTTTGTATGATGGTTTGTGTTGGTGAACTTTCATTGGTCTTGAGGTGGACCAACCATAGTCTCCCACATGACCCAACCAAAGGATGCCATGTGGCACCTTGGTGGCCACCAAAATTTGGTTAAGGGCCTCATTCACCTCCGAGGAATCAAACATGTGACCTCAACTATGCCAAAAAATCCTCATACCATTTGTGCTACATTTTTCTTGTTATATGTTACACCCTAACACATTATTCAACATTTATTTATGGTGCTTTTGGGGAGTAGTCGGGCTAAGGCCTAGCCCCTGGCCACCCCAGTGCCACGAGACTACTGGCAGGGGGCCAAGGGATAGGCCCAATCCCAACCCACCAGTCAACACCACACCATTCCAACACAATGGAACCAAACACGAGAACTGGGGGCATAATCAAATAGGGTTCTAGCCCTCTCAGCCCAAACAATTATCATATGCCCTCCGCCTAAGAACCGAGTGCCAAAAGGGAACGTGGGCATCCCATGGGGGTCAGCCTTGGGTCATATCACCCAACATGTGACCATGCACAAATGGTTTTGAGGGGCTAGCTGGAGGGGCCATCCCTAGGTCCTATGCAGAACCCATATGACCAAAAACATGCACCAGATGGGGGCTAGGCAGAGCCCTGAAATTTCAGCACCCATGATGGCCACATGTAGCCATGTTACTGAATTTTTCGGGACTAGTAGCTTAAAGACACCCTTATCCATCCTACAAATTTTCCCATTGCGCAGGAATTGTACCTAGTTTAGCACGTAGTTTCTAAGTTTGGGGAGAATGAGCCGGGTTTTGGCTGAATTGTAGGATTATTAGCTACAGAACTTGGGAAAAAGAGAGAAAGAGGCATAACTTTCTCAATTTTTGGTCTTTCTGGGAGCATAAAGAGGCTAGACATTGGTTTTTGATATATTTGAATGCATTGGAATTCTTATTGAATACATTTGAGCATTGTAACTTGATGTGATCACTAGTATCATGAGCATAATGATATAGGCCCAACTATTGGAATTTGGACCAAGAGACGTAGCCCAGGAGGGGTGAACTCCTTCATCACTTGTTGTTTTACGTTTACTGTTATGGTGGTATTGTCTACAATATTATTCTATTTCTAAAGTTTAAATTGATGTTTATTAATTTATGAATTGGACATAAGAACCTTAAAAACTCAAATTTAATCACTTTCAATCTTACATAAACCTCAAGCAGTTTCATATACAGATAAATTTTGGTATCAGACAATAGGATCTTTGTTGCTATGAGGATTTAATTGTTTGCAAGTGTTTCTAATGCTTACAAGTTTGAAGCTCAAGAGAGGAGAAGAAAAGCTTGTGGTTGCAGGTCCTCAAGTTGGAACAAGGACAAGGAGAGCACATTTTCCACAATATCCACCACAAATTTCACCTCAAGTTGTACCTAAAGATTCACTAAGCATGTCACATGAAGGAGGACCTCATAATATGTTAGTGGATGAGAAGGCTTTCAAAAAATCATTCCTTGACATGACCCATATGGTGAAAGTTCTCTATGAAGAGAGAAACACAAGATTGCAGGGAGAGGGTTCTTTAGGAGGCAACGAAGGAGATGAGGAAAATCCTTCAAAAGGGAATGGAGGTAAACCACGACCTTCTCCACCATCATCTTCATCCTCACCACTGCCTTTTCCATATTCATCTTCCACAACAACTCATTCACACCTCCCCCATATCCAAAGGGACATGGTAGAACTCCATTTTTAAAACATGACATAAAATTTGATTTTCCTATGTATGATGGAGAGGTAAATGCTAAAATACTACATAATTGGGTATGTTAGCTTGATGTGTATTGCATGATACAAAGGATCAAGGATGATGACACCAAGATTCATCTTGCCTCATTAAGGTTCAAAAGTGAAACATTGATTTGGTGGGAAGCCAAAACACAAGAGGATATGAAACAACATGATAAGGTCTCAACCTCTTGGATTGATTTTATTTTTGCATTAAGAAGACAATTTTATCCATAAGCTTATATGTAAAAGGCTATTATGGATTGGCAGAATTTTAGGCAATTAAAAAGATAAAGTGTTCAAAACTATATTGAAGAGTTTAGGAGAAGAGCACTAGTATTGGGTGTAGATTTGACATCTCAAGAAACTTTGTTAAATTATATTGGAGGTTTACATAGTTACCTAAGGCACACTATTACCATGTTCAATCCCACAAATTTAGATGAAGTTTGTGTACAAGCCAAACATCTAGAAGCAGTAGGGAAACATGTTTCAAATGAGAAAAGTTAGAGTTCCGTTGAAATTGGAGAAAAAGGAAAGGGTGAGTTTAGGGGAAAAGGGAAGAAGAATGCTTCTATTAAAATGAAAAAAGAAAATCTCACATGCAAACACTGTTTGAAAGATGTCCATGACGAAGACCATTGTTGGAAACTTCATCTAGAGATGAGACTTAACAAACTTTAAAACAAGGAGAAGGAGAAAACAATTTCAATTATAGAACATAACTTATGTTTCGATTTAGGAGATGAAACAAAGATTAAAATGATGGGTTTGAAAGGTAAGAACATAGAAAGCACTAGTTCTTAAAGTTGTTCCAATGATACAAAAAATAACGAAACAAGAATTGAGCATTTCCACATTAGAGTTGTTTCAAAGCATACCAAAATTGACACAATATTTGATAGTGGGTCACAAGAAAACCCTATTTCTGAAGACTTAGTCAAGAAGTTAAATGTAGAAACCATTCCACATCCAAGACCTTTCCTTTACGCTGGATATGTAAGAATGCAAATTTACAGGTGACTAGGAAGTGCATCCTTAGATTTGCAATCACTGCAAACTTTCTTGATGAAGTTGAACTTGATGTAGTTTTGCTTTAGATTTACGGTATTGTTTTGGGAATCCCATATCTTTATGATAGGAGAGAAATATTTCATTGCCATGAAAATAAGTATCACTTGTTCAAGAATGGAATTTATTATATAGTTAGAGTGCATATAAGAAAATGAGTTTGTCTCTTATGCATGTTGGACAAATGAAGAGAATTGTGAATGCAAGTCAAAAATCTTCTTCGTTAATGTTCAAACATCAAGATTGTGAATAAGGCCTTTCAACAAAATACATTAAATGCAAAATATGATTTCATTAAGGTTTCTAATGGTTGTAATAAGTTGTTTCAAGGTTCTAACATGTCGCCTTGTAAAAGAGGTAAACAAGATGAGGAAAAATCGCAGCAACATACATCATTGTTGAACAGTGATGGGAACAAGATGTCGGTCCTAAAGAGTGCAAAGGTCAAAGATAAAGTGTCAAATAAATTTGAAAAATAAGGAATAGGTTCCACAAGTTCTTCTTGGGGGTTTCAAAACGGTGCATGGAAATGGCAAAAACACTTGGTCAAGAGTTGAGCCAAGTACAAGGCAGGACACTCTAAACATAGTTATGTAGACAGTGTTTGAGGTGAGAAGAATTTCAAGTTGTTTAAGTTTCCTTTGATTGATGAGAAAGGAAGGAATATGTTTGTTCCTTCAAGGAAAGTTTTTGTTCTTCAAATTCTAGGAAATTGCAATAAGAAGGTATCCACAACAATAAGACAGGGTCTCCAGAATCAAGGAAAAAGATAGGTTTTCATGAAAATCTCAAATTGTTGAATTCAGGAAATTTCGATTGGGTTAAGACTAGAAGGGTGAGGGATTTGTACTCTTGTCTACTTTCTTATTAATAAAGAGCTTTTGGAGGTACAAAAGATTCCAATGGGGAGGTGTGATATGGTGGATAAAAAATATGGTCAAAATTCAAAGTTATCAGAATGGCTTGAAACCTACATGACTGCGTAGAGCTCATCGTTTTGAATCTAGTGCAACTTATTTTGTAGAAAACAAATGTTGTGTGCTCCTAGAAACATGTTTTGGTAATTTGGGGAGCCATCATAAGTTTTTATCTAGATTTTCCTATTCAGTAGTCTGTACTACTATCGTGGCATGCTAATTGGACCTGCTGATTATGCATCATCACCCTATGGTTGCTCGACAAGTGGAATTATTTCATTGGTTGGATGATGGGTTGTGTTAGAAAATTTTCACTAGCCTTGAGGTGGAAAATCCATAGGCTGCCACGTGGCACCTCGATGGCCACGAAAATTTGGTTAAGGGTCAAATGCACCTTTGAGGAATCGAATTTGCAACCTCAACTATGCCAACAAAGCCTCATACCATCTGTGCTACATTCTTTCTTGTTATATGTTTCACCCTAAAACATTATTAAACATTGGTTTATGGCAATTTTTAGGAGGGGTCAAGCTAAGGCCAAGCCCCTGGCCACCCTAGTACCACGAGATCATGGGTGGGGGGGAAGGGCTAGACCCTAGCCCAACCCATGGGTCAATACCACATCATGTCAATGCAATGGAACTAGATGTGAGCACCTGAGTTGAAATCAGATAGGAACCTAGCCCTCTTGACCCAAACAACCGCATATTCCCTCCACCCGAGAACAGAGTGCCAAAAGGGAAGGGGGACAACCTTGGGTCATATGACCCAACATGTGACCATGCATAAATGGAGGTGAGGGCCTAGCTAGAGGGGGCTAGCCTTAGGTCCTATGCGGAACCCATATGACCAACAACGTGCGCCAGGGATGGGCTAGATAGAGCCCTAAAATTTCAAAACCCAAGACAGTCAATGCATCCATGTGATAGAATTTTTCGGCACTAGGGGCTTAAAGGAACTTTTATCTGTCTTACAAATTCACCCATTGAGTGGTAATTGTGGCAGTTTTAGTGTGTCACTTCCACATTTGGGGTGCAAGGGCCGGGTTTTGGTCAAATTTTAGGATGGTTAGCTACAGAACTTGGGAAAGAGAGAGAAAGAGGCACAACTTTCTCAAGTTTTGGTCATTTTGGGAGTAGAAAGAGCCTAGACATGGGTTTTTGATAGATTTGAATCTATTGGAGTTGTTATTAAAGCCATTTGAGCATTGTAACTTGATGTAATCACTATTTTCATAAGCATAATGATATAGTCCCAACTACTGGAACCTGGACCAGGAAACATTGCCCTGGAGGGGTGAACTCCTTCATCACTTGTTATTTTGTGTTTACTATTGTGGTGTTATTGTCTGCAATATTCTACAATTTTTGAACTTTAAATTCATGTTTATGTTTTGATGAATTTGACATAAGAGCCTTAAAAACTCAAATTTAATCACTTGCAATTTCACATAAAGCTCAAGAAATTTCATATATAGATCACATTATCTTTCACTACTCATTAAAAGAAAATCATGTTTATAAGAATTTTCAGAATTTTCACACCATTAAAATCACTTCAGTAGTAAATCAAATTATGGAATTATACATGTCCATGAACTGAATTTCTAGTTTAATTGATATAGTTGATTATGTAGGGCAGTTGATTATATAGGCTATCCTACATGATGATTATGTATATTAGTCAAGCAAATCAATAAGTAGTGTAAGGTTAAGTGCCAAACTTCTAATCACTAATCTCAAAGAAGTGTGACCAAGGACAACCGATCTTTACAAACAATAAGAAAATCTATAATAATTCATAGACCAAACCCACATGAAGAGATAACTATACTCAATAAAACAATAAAAACAAAATGACTAACCAAGAAAAACTTAAAATAATATGCTTTTGTTAATAAAAGCAATTTTAAATCATATTCTAAAGTCTTAATTACAAAAATTGTTCTAACAAATCCTAAAAACTATTTTATCAAATCATACATATAGTTACTAATACAAATACAAATATTAGATTTAGTAAGAATTTTAAACAACAGTATCTTGCCACTTTCTACAAGCAAATGTAAAATACTATTTATGGAGTCCTCCATAACATGTGACTCAACCTTCCATCTCAATATGATGTACGCATATTATCATTAAATGATTTTTTTTTCACATTGAATGTAATTTTTATTGCTATCACCAAAAAATTGATCATCTAGCATAATTTATTAGATGGATCGAAGTACACCATGTAAAGCCAATTTTACTAGAGTAAATTTGTTGTTGCAAGAAATTACTTATTAAACCACCTTAGTTAAGTAATTTATAGTTAAACCCATGAAGAATAATTAAATACATCATTTTTTTATTTGATTTTCTTCTATGAATAATTAATTAAACCATTGTTTTATTATTACTCCTTGTCAAATTTGACCCAATCATGAAAAATAAATAGATAAATCATTATTTTTCTTATTTTTCTCTGAGTAATTAATTAATTAATAATTAATTATTATTCTTTGTTAAATTGACTAAATCCCTTAGGAATAATTAATAAATACTTATTTGTTTAATTATTCCCTTAACTAATCCTTGAGATGATAAATAAATCATTTTATTTATTTATTATTTCTAAATAAAATATTTAAATACTTTTTCCCTCGTAAACAAATATAATAAAATATATTCTAAGAATGGGATCAATAATATTTTAGTAATGCTCATTATTCGAGAATAAATCAATATTTTGTTATAAATAGAAGGGGTTTCCATTCATTATTCACTTTTGATTATTTTCATTGTTGCACTCATTGTTGTAACTCTCATTATTTTCATTGTCGCACACCATATTTTTGTTGGGTTTTCACATTATAAAGGAGAGAGACTCTACACAAGCTGAAGACATTTGAATATAGCCAAAAAACCATCCCAAGAGGGGGATTGCTAACATTTATTTGTTCTCTTCACAAGTGTTATTATAAAATTATTCTTTACATATATGGTTTCCATTGGACGATTGGAGTTATTACTCTTTATTTTTGTTGTTTAATTATGATTGTCACATAGATCTAGACTTTGGTAGGTTTTGTTTCTATCAATAGCTAAAAATCTACAATGTTTAGCAGCCATTTATATTTTTGAGATTGTTCGTCATCCACAATCTTAAGTGGATTCTTTTCGTACCTCATTGAGAAGAAAAAACTACAACAAAATTGGCTACTTTGCTCGATTTTATACTTCAATTCTAGAAACTTGGGTGACCTTTGGTTTTAGCTTAGGGTTTCTTATTTTTTCAATTATCTTAATGTTTCCTAGTTTTTTAACCCTAGATCTGATAAATTTCTGACTTTCGCAAGATTTCTAGTTGTTTCCGCACGTCACAAGAACCAGCCACGACAAAGGCACCACTTTTTTTTTAGATTTGTTGACTGGGATCCTTGAAATAGAAATCATAGTTTTCATCCCAAGAAATGTGATATGGGCTTTAGAACGCACCTTTCAGCCAAAAAAGTGTGATCCCTATAGAGAAACAAGTCACTACCTGAGATTTCTAAGTTTTAGGGTTTTTCTCATATCTGTTTTTGGGTTTTGCTGAGTTGTTTTCTGGGTGTCTAAACTCTATCTCATCCCGCTTATGCCTTGATCCACTATTTTTTACTCATCGAAGTCGAATTTAGCCTCCCCTAGGGCTTCTAGTACACTTCCAACTTTATAGGAGTTTAGCTAAGTGAGTAGTCTCAGTTTCTACAACACTTTCAGCCACATTTTCCAGATCTATAATATGTTGTTTTAGATTTGATAAGATAGGTTGCTAGGTTGCTACCATTCATAGTTTCACATTTGAACTTGTTTGGTCATTCCCTTAAGGTCCAATCGGTTGCCCTAAGTGTTTCACCCATCTCCCTATCTTTTTGCAGTGATCTTCCCTCTGGTTTTTTATTGTTGTTGCACCACTTTCTAGCAGCATAGTGTCACTTGATCCCAGTAACACTGACATTCAGATCTCTTGACCGTTTTAGTATATTTTCCATTGGTTAAGCCACCAACAAGCACAGTGTTTGCAAACCCAGTTTGGGTGGGGTTTAGTTAATTGTTTTGTTGTTCATTTTCTATTCTTTATTTCAGTTTATTTTCAGCAAGATATTTTCTTTTTTACAAACATGATATGTGCTTAATCAATTAATACACTTGCACACATAATCACACCCTAAGTGAAGGGCGCTTGGTTTACACCACCAATTCAAGACTTAACATAATAAATTTATCTCACCACATCAAAGACAAAAGATATATTGTTGATCTCCCTCTACCATTTCCATGTTCCGTGTGTCCTTCCATCATTGCACCACCAAGGCATGTGTCACAAAGACTATTAGACCTCCACCCCCATTTTCTGCTTGGGAGTATTACTCCTCCCCATTAAGTTTGAGTTAGTAATATTCCAATTCCCCATATTGACTCCTCTCTTGGTCCCTCTAATTCCTCATATGGTTTTGAACCTCCTACACCGCATATCGTCACGATGTCTGGACCCATAACTAGTGCAGGAACCCAAAATGGTGTTGGTTCTGGTTCTATAACGGTAGTCACATCAAGTAGAAGAGTCTCAAGAACCATTCTGGCAGCTCCTATGCTCCCCTTTATGGCCGAGTTAAGTCTACTGGATCTTAAGCAATTGATAAACAACCCATACACCATGATGCTAGTTGGCCCTCTATACCGACTAGACTTCCCTCAGACATCCCAAAGTTCAAGGGTATTTCAGGAGAGGATCCTACCAACCATGTTCAATCCTTCCACATTTGGTGTTCGTCCAACTCCATAACCGATGATTCCATTCATCTTTGGCTCTTCCAATGCACACTCACTCGAGACGTTGAAAAATGATATGTAGACCAGTCCTCGGCCTCTCATTCCATTTTCACAATGCTTGCTAAAGCATTCCTTTCACATTCCTAGTTACCTCTTTAATATGACATTGGTAAGAAGCTATTGACCACATTTCATCAATCCTCTGCCACTCACCTTTCTGACCATGTTCAAGAGTGGCATCGAAGGAGGAGCACATGCCGTGCCACGCCTTTTGAAGACTATGTCTATCTAGATTGGTTTCTTAAGAACTTTTTATCGCCCATTGGGAAAGATGTTGTGTCCCATTTTCCTCAGATTAAGGAAGAATCTCTCCAGACTGCTTTGAGATATGATCTGATTTATGCCCAATCCGGTTATACCTATACCGTCATTCTAGACCTCCCTCGTCCTGGAAGTTCCAATGCACTGGGGGCATCTCATGCCACTAAAGGTATAGTCAGATCCCTTTCACACTCTTCACCATGCCCTCAACAGAGTTATGGCTACCCGCAGGGGCGCACCAATTCCTCCAACTTTTATTCCCCTCCTTCTAGCAACATGTTTTGCGGGCCCCAACCCATCTACTAAATTTTTTCTCCTTATTATGCACAACCTACTGCTCCAATGTCTCAAGCATTAACATCACATCATCCAATGCATCCTCAGCCCCAACAGCCATCGGCCCCTCAAGGCTAGGTTTTTACATAGTAGAGTGATACCAATCCCCAAAAATCAAAGAAAAGAATAAGGGGAAGGGTAACAAGGGTAACCAGGGTAACCAGGGTAACCAAGGTAACCAGCCTAGTAAACCCTAGGGGAACCAGCCTAACACCAACAACCAACAATATGGCGGTCAGCCCAAGTAATGGCTCCAACAACCAATGTTTGTAATCTAACAGATTACTTCATCTCCAACCTTTTAAACTAACTAAATTTTTAGTGAGGTAAAATCCCAAAACATTCAATAGAATCAACCCTAAATTTTGCATTCTACTGACCAAAAAAACGTGTTCACATCTCCAGTTTATTCTTTATTGCAAAATGATTTAGGACAAAGTGATGCATCACATATTTCATGGAAAATGGACACCATTCCACTCCCATCTTAATGCCTAGAATGGTTGACAACAGGCTTCCAACAATGCTTCCTTTTGCCCATACATCTCCTCAAAGCATAATCCTTTTTACCACAACATTGTTGCTACTCAATGTTCTTAGTCCCACATCCCAACGTTTACTCAATACACATGTTGACTCCTCTCTGTAATGATTTCAACAATGCCCACTACTCCCTTTCTTGCATATGAGTAAACCAAATTTCTAAATGAAACTTTTAAGCCAAAAACAATGATAAATTGGGCACTACAGTTTGGTCTGCCAACAAAGCATGGCACTCTTCCTTTCAGTTTATAGCGTATCTCAGAGAATCATTAGCTTGTCTCTGGCCTTAGCAGATTCGTTCACATCTCCACACTTTAAATATGACCCTATAACAAATCTCCTAACAGAGATCACAAATCTCCTTCAATGCTTCTCGACCCAAACTTCCACGGTAGGCACCTTACCAATGAAATGATTACACTCTCTAGCTACTCTTTTGGTTTAAAAAACAATTACGCAACCAATCGGCTGATTCAATTCTTTCACACCTAGGAAAAAAAATTCCCCTCTTGGGCTGACTAGAACAACCCTTCTACCTCTTGTGTATCGCTCTTGGCTCTTCAGTAGATCTCAATGCCACATAATACAATAGATCTCCTCTTCGCAGATTATGCAATCTGATGGCACTCTCATTAAACTAGGCTCATCCCCAAACACTAACAACATCGGCACCTTCAACCACCAATTGCAAACACGCAGATCCACTCATAAATAAATTTCACCTAGTAAAACATTGCAACAACAAGCACCAGTGGAACCTCCAATACACCTATTGTTCTACAAATTAACCTACCAAAACACCCACACAAATAAAAAATTAGTTTCATGGCAACACTCCCACATGCATAACTCTAATACTGTAAAACCTCTGCATCTCGCGACTTCCCAAATGCAGTCAGTGGCTGGCCTTGAATTGGTCTACTATATGAAACCCATGGCAAAGGGTAGTGGGGCCTGAGAGTACCTCGCATAGCCTATCCAAATATATGAATATTCACCAATCTGGAAATGGAACCCCCTAACCCCTAAACTCAAGTGCACATCCAAGTCTTGAATCAAGAACAGAGACGGGTCCTCTTTTGATCTAGGTGGATATTGGTGGTCACCCACCAAGTCCACTTGGAACCCCACCATTGTTTCTTTCAGCTTTATAGTTTCCTTAATTGTAGCACAGTTTACTCTTTTTAGCAGTTTTGCAGGTCTTGAAGTTCTGAAGCCATTTTGAGGCCCTAAATGACGTTTTTTGGGAAAACGGGGAGCAACATGGTTCGAGGGAGTGATTATTTTTTTCCCAAAGTCGTAGTTCTCAGATAGATCTTTCTAAGGAGATATTGTGTGCATCAAACGGAGATCGTAAGCCAAAGTTACAACCCCGATAAGTTGATGTACCAATTTATCCAAACGGAGCCCACAGTTTGGTGTTTCATCTTCTAGGGTTAGGTTTTTGGATGTCTAGGGATTTTCATTGTTTCTCAACAATAAATAGCCCTTTGAGCCTCATTGTAACACAGTTCGGAGGCATGTAGCTGCCACATCTTTTCTCAGAGATAAGCTACCATCAGCCTAGCTAGTTTATTTCCATTTTTGTTTATAAGCATATTTCAGTATTTTACATTAATGAAATGAAGTATTATTTCCACTGCATCTTTGTGTATATGGTTATCTCTATATTTTGTTGAAAAATGTGCAACAAGAAATGTTAAATTTAGAATATGCTAAAAATAGACCTGCTAAAAATAGCATGTCTAAAAATAGCAATTTGGCCAGTGAGCTCATTGGCCACATTGGGTGAGAGGTTAAACTACTAAAAATAGAAAGTTCTAAAAATAGCATTTCTGGGTCTCTTCCTATTTATAGCAGTCCCTAGTCTATCTATAGGAAGTAAAATTAGTTTTGGTCTTAACAGCAGTTGGAAATATTAATTAATTAATTCGGTTGAGTTAATTAGTTAAGGAAATTCGAATTTAAAGTCTTTGTGAGCTTGCACATGAGTTCTTCCACTGATTTAGGAATTTATCCTTAATTTCCTCCACTGATTGAGGGAATAAGTATGAGTTCTATAATGAGAGAATCGGTTGACTTAGTTCTAACTAGTCAAGTCAAGTTATATTATTTTAACAAGTTGTTAAAATAATAAAATATAGTTTGTTAATGCTTTCATGCGTGTGACAACTATTATTTTAGATAACTGAGGATTCATTCATGGATAATTGTTGCATGTTAGTTTTGTCAAAGACCCAGTTGAGATCAGATGAGGGATAGTGTACTATCAGATGCTTGGATATTTCTAGTAAGTATTCCTTGCATGGAGAAGGATCTATTTCCAAGAGAAATACGTATTATAGGAGATTGGAGGACTTGTGGCCTATATTTTGAGGCTTAGGTAGTCTGTGATCTTCATCTTCTGATTACAGAGAGAGCAGGATAGCTATTGAGTTGATTCTTTTGGTATGTTGTTGAGGATCTACACTTGATTGATAATACATGGTTGGTGTTTTATGCTGGTGCTTTCCCCTGGATATATATTATGTTTTGTGTGATTATTTCTCTTGATCAGTTATGCATGTTTCTACTTGATGTTGCTCATGAATTTGATTATGCTTCCGCTTAATGTTTGGTAGAATTAGAATAAGTATTATGCTTTAGGACATTGCATATATCGGTTTGTTCTACAGGTGAAATTTCTACATGGTATCAAAGCACAAGTGATCAAGCAAGAACAGTATACTAGCAAGAGAAATTCAAAGTTTATTATTCACGATATAGATCTCAAGTTCTTATCACATCTATTTCATCAATGGCACTCTATGGTTTGAGGCTTGAGTGTGCCCTCGATGGCAGCTCAAATGATATAACTTGGAAGGATTGCATGGAGGCAGTTTTGGAAGATAATGGCCTTAAGGATTTCATTGATCAAGAAATTCCTAAGCCTACTGACAAGATTGAGCAGGTGGAATGGAGGAAGTGTGTGGCTACAGCTAGGAGAATTCTCTTGTAGGGATTGTGAGATCACATTGTCTCAAGCCTCCATGGGAAGGAGACTCTGCATGCAATGTGGAAACCATTGAAATATTTATATCAAAATAGCAGTGATTAGAGGAAGCTGCACTGAAGGACAAACTTCAAAAGATCAAGTGTGAAAGGGATGAGACAATCTCTATGTATCTAACCAAGCTCATCACATGCAGGGATGAGCTTGCAAGTGTAGGGGTCGCGACATCGAGGATATGGTGAGTCTAGCACTCCTTGGCCTTCCTAAGAGCTGGTATAGCTACCAATACTCAGTGAATGTAAGGGAGAAACTACCATATTGGGAATGGCTATGGTCGGATTTGATGTAGGAGGAGATCAGACGGAGCACCAGAGATAGTTCTTCATCTATGCATGATGAGGAGAATTGTGCCTTAGTGAGTAAGGCAAAGAAGGGGAAGGAGAAGGTTTCCCTTTCCAAATCCAGTTCTTCTAATGATGGGAAGAAGGTTGAAAAATCAAAAGTGAAATGCTTTTGTTGTCATGAGGTGGGCCATTATGCTACAAATTGTCCACGGAGGAAATCTAAGAAGGGATCCGAGGAGAGATCTGAAGGTGAGGCACTTGCTTCACAGTTTGAGTTGGATTTTACACTCTTCTAATGCATGGTTTCATCCATGGTGGGAAGTGGTTGGTTTCTTGACAGTGGAGCTTTTTTCTACATGAACGGCGACAAGAGTTCGTTCAGTACTTTGGAGGAGAAAGATCTCCGGATACTCATAGTGATGGGTAATGATGAGAAGTATAATGTCTCAGGTGTAGGGACATATATTTTTCAGAGGGAGCATGGATCTCGCCTTACCTTGATTGATGCCATGTATGTACCAAGACTGAAGAGAAACTTGGTGTCGATCACGATTCTAGAAGACAAAGGTTATGCTGTAGTCTTCAATAAGGGAAAGGTTTTCCTTAGACACATCATCACTAGACAGGTGAAGCAGATTGGTTCATGGGTCAAGAACCTGTATGCTCTTGAGGTTCAAGATGCATGCAAAGC
>APFE030405836.1:0-24499 GCA_000404065.3 Pinus taeda
TTTTAGGTTTATGGTTTAAGGTTTATAACACTTTAGTAAATGCTTTTAATAAACACTAAAATAAAAGTTACAAAACATTTTTTAAGTTGTTTTAAAATGCTTAGGTTTTAGGTTTTAGGATTTATAACACATTAGTAAATTCTTTTAATAAACACCTAAATAAAATTTACAAAATGCTTTTTGAAATGTTATAAAATACATAAGGTTTAGGTTATAGGGTTTTAGGTGTAGCGTTTCGGGCTTAGGATTTACGTTTTATAACACTTTAGTAAATTATTTAATAAACACTTAAATAAAAGTTACAAAATGATTTTTAAAATGTTATGAAATGATTAAGGTTTAGGGTATAGGGTTTACGGTTTGGGGCTTACGAATCAGGGCTTAGGTTTTAGGGTTTATAACAATTTGGTAAATTATTTTAATAAAAAGTTAAATAAAAGTTTCAAAACACTTTTCAAAATGTTATAAAATATTTAGGGTTTAGGGTTTTGGGTTTTGGGTTTAGGTTTTAAGGTTTAGGGTTTTGGGTTTTGGGTTTAGGTTTTAAGGTTTAGGGTTTAGGGTTTATAACATTTTAGAAAATGCTTTTAATAAAAACTTAAATTAATGTTACAAAATTCTTTTTAAAATGTTATAAAATGATTAGTAATTAGGTTTTGGGGTTTAGGTTTCATGTTTTAGTATTTAGGGTTTATAAGGATTCAATAGATTCTTTTAATAAACACTTAATAAAAGTTAAGAAACTCATTTTAAAATGTAATAAAATGCTTAGGGTTTAGGGTTTAGGGTTTAAGATTTAAGGTTTAGGGTTTATAAGGGTTAAGTAAATGATTTTAATAAACACTTAAATAAAAGTTACAAAACAATTTTTAAAATGTTATAAAATGGTTAGAGTTTAGGGCTTACGGTTTAGGGTTACCGTTTGGGGTTTGGGGTTTAGGGTTTAGGGTTTAGCTTTTGGGGTTTAGGGTTTATGTTTTTGTGTTTGGGGTTTATGGATTTGTGTTGATGGTTTAGGGTTTATAACACTTCAGTTAATTCTCTTAAGAAACACTTAAATAAAAGTTACAAAATTCTTCTTAAACTATTATAAAATTCCTAGGGTTTATGGTTTAGGGTTTAGGGATTGGGGTCTAGGGTTTAAGGTTTAGGTTTTGGGGTTTAGCTTTTAGGGTGTATGGTTTAAGGTTTATAACAATTTATTAAATTCTTTTAATAAACACTTAAATAAAAGTTACAAAACATTTTTAAAAATGTTATAAAATGCCTATGGTTTAGGGTTTAGGATTTGGGGTTTGGGGTTTAGGGTTTTTAAAAATTTATTAAGTGCTTTTAGTAAACACTTAAAAAAGGTTACAAAACACTTTTTAAAATGTTATTAAATGATTAGGGTTTAGGGTTTAGGGTTTGGGGTTTAGGTTTTATAACACCTTAGTAAATTCTTTTAATAAACACTTAAATAAAAGTTACAATGTAACTTTTAATAGATGATAAAATGCTCAGTTTTTAGAGTTTAGGGTTTAGTGTTTAGGTTTTAGGGTTTACAGTTTATAGGATTTATAAATTATTTTAATAAACACTTAAATAAAAGTTACAAAACTCTTGTTAAAATGTTATAAAATGCTTAGGGTTTGGGGTTTAGGGTTATAACACTTAATTAAATGATTTTAATAAACACTTAAAAAAGCTACTAAAATGTGTTTTAAAATGTTATAAAATTCTTAGTGTTTAGGGATAGGGTTTATGCTTTAGGGTTTGGGATTTATAACACTTTGATAAATTATTTTAATAAGAACATAAAATAAAGTTACAAAACTTTTGTTAAAATGTTATAAAATGCTTAGACTTTAGGGTTTAGGATTTAAAATTCTATAAAATGCTCATGGTTTAGGGTTTAGGGTTTATAACACTTGAGTAAATGATTTTAATAAACAGTTAAAAAAATTATGAAAATGCTTGTTAAAATGTTATAAAATACTTAGGGTTTAGAGTTTAGGCTTTAGGGTTTAGGGTTTTAGGTTTAAAATGTTATAAAATGCTTACGGTTTAGGATTTAGGGTTTACAACATTTTAGTAAATTCTTTTAATAAACACATAAAAAAAAAGTCACAAAAAGCTTGTGAAAATGTCATTGAATGCTTAGGGTTTAGGTTTACAGTTTAAAATGTTATAAAATGCTTAAGGTTTGGGGATTAGGGTTCACAAGACTTTAGTAAATTCTTTTTATAAACACTTAAAAAAAGTTACAAAAATGCTTTTTAAAATGTTATAAAATTCTTAGTGTTTTCGGTTTAGGGTTTAGGTCTTATAACAATTCATAAAAATTCTTTTAATAAACACTTAAAAAAGGTTACAATTTTTTTTTTTAAATGTATGTTCAGTGTTTAGGGTTTAAAATGTTATAAAATGCTTAGGGTTTAGAGTTTAGGGTTTATAAAACTTTAGTAAATCCTTTCAATAAACACGTAGAAAAAAGTTACAAAACACTTGCTAAAAAGTTATAAAATGCTTAGGGTTTAGGTTTGAGAGACACTTTAGTAATTCTTTTAATAAACACTTTTAAAAAAGTTACGAAACTCTTGTTAAAATTTTATAAAATTCTTAGGGTGTAGGTTTTAGGGTTTAGGGTTTATAACACTTTAGTAAATGCTTTTAATAAACACTTAAAAAAAGTTATGGAATGCTTCTAAAAATGTTATAAAATGTTTAGGGTTTATAACAATTTAGTAAATTCTTTAAATAAACACTTAGAAAAGAAGTTACAAATGCTTGTTAAAATGTTATAAAATACTTAGGGTTTGGGGTTTAAAATGATATAAAGTGCTTTTGGTTTAGGGTTTAGGGTTTAGGTTGGGAGTGTGGGTATTAGGGTTTAGGATTTATGTTTTATAATGCTTTAATAAATTCTTTTAATAAACACTTATAAAAAAGTTTAAAAACATTTTTTAGGGTTTAGGATTTTTTGGGGTTTCTAAGGTTTAGGGTTTTTTAGGGTTTAGAATTTTTTAGGGTTTAGGGTTTTTTAGGGTTTAGGGTTTTTAATGGTTTATGATTTTTAGGGTTTTTAGCATCTAGGTTTTTTTAGGGTTTAGGGATTAGGGGTTTAGGGTTTATAACGCTTTAGTAAATGGTTTTAGTAAACACTTAAATAAAATTTACAAAACACTTTTTAAAATGTTATAAAATCCTTAGGTTTTAGGGTTTTGGGTTTAGGGCTTAGGGTTTAGGGTTTAGGTTTTGGAGTTTAGGGTTTAGAGTTTATAATACCTTAGTAAATGCTTTCAAGCTTTAGGTTTTAGGTTTTAGGGTTTATACGACCTTAGCAAATGATTTTAGGGTTTATCCTTTAGGCTTTAAGCATTAAGATATAGGGTTTTGGGTTTGGGGTTTACTGTTTAGGTTTTATAATACTTTAGTAAATTCTTTTAATAAACACTTAAATAAAAGTTACAAAACACTTTCTAAAATGATATAAAATTCTTAGTGTTTAGGGTTTACCACTTGGGGTTTACGGTTTGGGATTTAGGGTTTTGGGTTTAGGGTTTAGGTTTTAGTGTTTATGGTTTAGGGATTATGGTTTAGGATTTATAACACCAAAGTTAGAAAACGCTTTTTAAATATTAAAAAAAATTATCGTTTAGAGTTTAGGGGATATGGTTTAGGATTTATAACAATAGTAAATTCTTATAATAAAAACTTAAATAAAAGTTTAAAATGATTTTTAAAATGTGATGATTAGGGTTTAGATTTTCGTGTTTCGGGGTTTACGATTTACGGTTTCAGGTTTATGGTTTAAGGTTTCTAACACTTTAGTAAATGCTTTTAATAACACTTAAATAAAAGTTACAAAACAATTTTTAAAATGTTATAAAATGCTTAGGGTTTAGGTTTTAGGGTTTATAACACTTTAGTAAATGCTTTTAATAAACACCTAAATAAAATATAGAAAACACTTTTTAAAATGTGATAAAATACATAGGGTTTAGGTCTTAGGGTTTCAGTGTAGTGTTTGGGGCTTAGGGTTTAGGTTCTATAACACTTTAGTAAATTATTTTAATAAACACTTAGATAAAAGCTACAAAACGATTTTTAAAATGTTATAAAATGATTAAGGTTTAGGGTATAGGGTTTAGGGTTTGGGGTCTACTATTCAGGGATTAGGTTTTAGGATTTATAACAATTTAGTAAATTATTTTAATAAAAAGTTAAGTAAGAGTAATAAAACAATTTTCAAAATGTTATAAAATACTTAGTGTTTAGGGTTTAGGGTTTTGGGTTAAGGTTTTAGGGTTTAGGGTTTAGGTTTATAACACTTTAGAAAATGCTTTTAATAAACAATTAAATGAAAGTAATTTTTTTTTTAAATGTTATAAAATGACTAGTATGTAGGGTTTGGGGTTTGGGGTTTGGGGTTTAGGGTTTAGGGTTCATGTTTTAGGATTTATGGTTTATAACAATTTAGTAAATTCTTTTAATCAACATGTAAATAAAATTTAAAAAACTCTTTTTAAAATGTTATAAAATGCTGAGGGTTTAGGGTTTTGGGTTTAGGGTTCATAAGGGTCCAATAAATGATTTTAATAAATGAAGTTACAAAACACTTTTTAAAATGTTATAAAATGATTAGGTTATAGTGTTTAGGTTATAAGGTTTGGGGTTTACAAGACTTTAGTAAATTCATTTGATAAACACTTAAAAAAAGTTACAAAACACTTTTTAAAATGTTATAAAATGCTTAGTGTTTAGGGTTTAGGGTTTAGGTCTTATAACACTTCAATAAATTCTTTTAATAAACAATTAGAAAAAGTTTAGAGAACACCTTTTAAAATGCTATAAAATGTTGAGGGTTTAGGGTTTAAAATGTTATCAAATTCTTAGGGTTTAGAGTTTAGGGTTTGGGGTTTATAAAACTTTAGTGAATCCTTTTAAAAAACACTTAGAAAAAAGTTACAAAACACTTACTAAAAATTCCTAAAATTCTTAGGGGTTAGGTTTGAGGGACACTTTAGTAAATTCTTTTAATAAACACTTTAAAAAAAGTTACAAAACTCTTGTTAAAATTTTATAAAACTCTTAGGGTGTAGGTTTTAGGGTTTAGGGTTTATAAAACTTTAGTAAATGATTTTAATAAACACTTAAAAAAAGTTACAAAACTCTTATTAAAATGTTATAAAATGTTTAGGGTTTAGGGTTTTAAAATGTTACAAAACGCTTGCTAAATTGCAATAAAATGCTTAGGGTTGAGGGTTTATAACAATTTAGTGAATTCTTTAAATAAACACTTAAAAAAAAGTTACAAACTCTTGTTAAAATGTTATAAAATACTTAGGGTTTAGGGTTTGCGGTTTAAAATGTTATAAAGTTCTTATGGTTTAGGGTTTAGGGTTTAGGTTGGGGGTGTGGGTATTAGGGTTTAGGGTTTATGGTTTATAATGCTTTAATAAATTCTTTTAATAAACACTTATAAAAAGTTAAAAGAAAAATTTTTAGGGCTTAAGGTTTTCTTGGTGTTTTTAGGGTTTAGGGTTTTTTTAGTGTTTAAGGTTTTTAGGGTTTAGGGTTTCTTATGGTTTATGGTTTTTAAGGGTTTACAATTTCTTAGGGTTTAGGGTTTGGGGTTTAAGGTTAAGGGTTTAGGAAAAGGGGTTTAGGGTTTATAACACTTTAGTAAATGGTTTTAGTAAACACTTAATAAAAGTCACGAAACACTTTTTAAAATGTTATACAATCCTTAGGTTTTAGGGTTTGGCGTTAAGGTCTTAGGGATTAGGTTTTTGAGTTCAGGGTCTATGGTTTATAAGACCTTAGTAAATGATTTTAGGGTTTATCCTTTAGGCTTTAATCATTAGGATATAAGGTTTGGGGTTTGGGGTTTAGGGTTTAGGTTTTATAACACTTTAGTAAATTCTTTTAATAAGCACTTAAATAAAAGTTTAAAATGTTTTAAAATGATTAGGGTTTAGGTTTTAGGTTTTGGGGGTTTAGGGTTTCGGGTTGATGGTTTAAGGTTTATAACACTTTAGTAAATGCTTTTAATAAACACTTAAATAAAAGTTACAAAATACTTTTTAAAATGTTGTAAAATTCTTAGGGTTTATGTTTTAGGGTTTATAACACTTTAGTAAATGCTTTTAATAAACACCTAAATAAAATTTAGAAAATGTTTTTTAAAATGTTATAAAATACATAGGGTTTAGGTTTTATGGCTTCATGTGTAGTGTTTGGGGCTCACGGTTTAGGTTTTATAACACTTTTGTAAATTATTTTAATAAAAACTTAAATAAAACGATTTTTAAAATGTTATCAAATGATTAAGGTTTAGGGTATAAGGTATAGGGATTGGGGTTTATAGTTCAGGGCTTAGGTTTTAGGGTTTATAACAATTTAGTGAATTATTTTAATAAAAAATTTAAAAACACTTTTCAAAATGTTATAAAATACTTAGGGTTTAGGGTTTTGGGTTTAGGTTTTATGGTTTATGGTTTAGGGTTTTGGGTTCATGTTTTAGGATTTATGGTTTGTAAGGATTTAGTAAATTCTTTTAATAAACACTCCGCTTCTTATTGCCTAGAAAAACCACTCCCTTCCAGTTCTCCAACTCTAGGCACGAGCACTCCACTTAGAATATGGATGAGGTGAAAAATTGAGCTAAAATACCACAATATAAGATCCAATCAAAGTGATAAGTAGAGCGGAGGTTGAATCCTCGACCTCATACCCATAGTTACCACCAAGCTTCACCATGAAAACAAACATATAGTTCAGCATCCTACACCTCTATTTAAGGTCATCTGGGTGGCTACATGTGTCTTCATGCCGAAGACCAACCATAGAGTTTCCATTTAATATTCATTAGGTGGCAAGGGTGGCAGGATCATCCCCCCTCATCGCCCTCTTTGACATTGTGCATGACAAAATCACGGAATATCTAAATTTAATTAATATGACTAGTCAATTAAGACTCCTAAATGAATAGTTTACACTATTGAAACCATAATAGTTTTATATTTGGATTTACTAGGTATGTTTGGTCATTTCTATTGAGGAGGCACCAAGTGTCCATTTCCATCCATGTCTGTGATCAAATGCTTATATATATTATCAAACTTTGCTTCCATTAAGCTAACAAACTCTTCCACTTCCAACACTTCTAAGGAACACATATTATTTTTTGTTGCCTTCCTGATTTTTCTCAAATACCAAATTTGGACCACCATCTCTACCTTGTTTCTTGTGGTGTCTTGTCTATTCTTGTTCTTCCATTTGTAGGTTCTTCATGCTAGATGCACCAATGTAAGGTCCCTATTGTCACCTCTCGTTAGTTTCTTGCAAGTCCCTTATCATTCTATCGCCTGCATATGCTATATAATCTCTACACACTTGTACATTACATAGTGTTGGTTTCCACATCTATGCATGGAAATCTCTTGACACAAGTTCACTTTTGCATTCGATCATATTCAAACTGCTCTTTGATGTCTAGGTTCACCCAAACTTGAACCAATGTGAAGGTATACAAACTTGAAAGAGAAAGGAAAGGGACAACAAAGGAAAAAAAATCTCACACTAAATCTAGATTTGTTATATCCAATACCTAAATAACTCCTCCATCATGATCTTGGTGTATGAAAATTAGAATGAATATTGCAAACATTTAAGGGTGTACTCTAATAGATGTTTTGGCCCATTTCTAGGAATATTTCATTTTAACTTTTTCCCTAAATGGAGTAGGTGTTAAATCTATTTATGAATTCGAAAATGCATTTTAAACAAGAGGAAATCATAATCTTTCCCAAAAGTTTATTATTGAATTTTAGTAAAATAAGCCAAAATTATTATGGTTTGGTAGATTTAAGTACCTATCTTTCATGGGATGGGCGTAAATCCCCTTGTCAATTATTATAAGGGCACACTAATTACTCATAATTTGAAGGAAGCAACATCATGATAGGTACCTCTCCCCATTTTATATATATCAAAATTTCCCTCATGTGTTATCTTAGCTTGTGCAAACAATCTACCGACACCTTATGCGTCCCTAAGACATTAAAAAAGGGAGGTGAATTGAAATTGTGCTATCAAATCCATTAATATTTGAAGTATTATTTTTGAATTCCAGTATGGGAGTAGAGTGTAACAAGATATATCAAATAATCATGAAAATTGTCCAACAACTAGTATACGATGCCATATTTTAATAGTCATACGAATATGAATCATTTTGGGTATTCAAATGAAGTTAAAGGGAAACAAATTTTTTTCCTTAAATTTAGGAATAATGATTTTTTATTCATGGAATTTCATACTTCAAATGTTGCAATCGAAGAATTTGTTTGTAATAGGGGTATTCTTGGAAGCTAGATTTACTTTTACAGTAAAAACAATACTTTTACCAAGTCAAATTTACATTCTTTCTAGAAATTATTTAACCAATAGGAAACTAAAGATCTTCAATTTCATAGATGATCAGCTTATCACAATTTTGATGAAAAATGAAAGTGTCCAGAAAGTCTTAAATGTAGCATCAAGTTGAAGTGCTTGTTGTTCTCAATCCAATGACATTCGTTTTACCTCAATCTGACAGCATATGGTCAAGTTATCATGTGCTCATTGTTCGACCCAAAAATTAAAAATTCCAGTAGGTCCATTGACTAGTGAGTTGACTAGGTTGATCATACAGTGAGTCAGTAAAGTGACCATGTAAGGTATGAGCCAATGACAGATTGCTAAGTTTCATCCTCTAGTTTGTTTATTTTTGGCACATTTGATTGGTTCGTGTTTGTTTTATGTGGACCAATAATTGGGTGTCGTGTGGCCCAGTCATGGGTTGCCACATGGCACCCTAGGGTCAATTAAAATTTTGGTATGGGTCTCAGTGAGGTCTGAGGGATTTGAACCCCCAACCTCCCACTCCATAGTGGAGCACTTCACCAACATGTCACATGGTAGTTCTTAACATAACATAGACCAAACTATTATATAAAGTCTATGTTTAGAGCTTTAGGAGGGAGGGTTTGGGCTACCAGCCTCGACCCCTGGTCATATTTGGTGCCATATGCCTATGACACAATGGTGGAGAGGGGCGCGGGATGTTTAGACTGACCCCGGTCTCGGCGTTGATCACATGACCTCGACATTCAGCAGAAGGTGCGAAGGTGGAGGAGTGCTTCGTAATATCCTGAGGTCTTGGGTATATGCTCCACCAAGAGACCATTTTGAATGCACTTGCAGAGGCGCTAAAGCAAGGGAGCCAGACCCACGTCCTATGCATCATGCACATGATCTCGGCATCAACATTTAAGGGCCTAGTGGGAAGGGTAGGCGATTAGCCTCACCCTGAGAATCGTGGCGCCCACATGACCACATGCCCATGTTTTAAGGGCTAGTCTGATGGGGGCAGGAATTAAGACTCAGCCCGTGACCCTATGAGGACTATGTGACCACATTTTTCAAACTTAAGGGTTATTTAATTTTTCCCTTATTTTTTAATTTTAAATATTTTCTTTGAATTTTTATTATAATTTTTTTTTGTTTTCTCTAATTTCTATCTATATATATATTTTTGTTAATTCCTAATTTTTTTTACATTATTTAATAATAATTCATTTTTTTTTGTTTTTTTCATTGTTATTTTCTTTTTTAAAAATAACTTTATTTTTATCTCTAACATTGATTTTAAATATAATAATATTTATTTTATTTACTATTGTGATTTAGTGGTTGTAATTCTACTATATTTACTAGCTTTGTTCAAGCTCTCTAACATTCATTTATATATAATAATATTTATTTTATTGACTATTGTCATTTAGTCTTTGCATCTCTACTATATTTAATAGCTTTGTTCAAGCTATCCAGTTATGTCCTCCTTTTCAAAACACATACATGTAATTTGATATGTGATTTTCTCCCGAAAATATTTGTATAAATCATGCACCACAAATTCCTAAATTCCTAGTATTTAATATATTTTCATATTTCATTCATAAAATTTATTAATTCCCAATATAATAAATATATTTAAATATTTGGACAATAAGTACTGATTATAAAAATCTTATCTACACTAGGAATGTTAAATTCTAATTAAAAAAAATTAAAGCACAAGGAAACATATTTTACTTGTTTGTTAAGCAAATTGTTTTATACTTTATATTTATTTTTTAACATTAAATATAATTGTATTTTATATAATAATTTAGGAAATAGAAATATAATACATGAATGTGATTGACATTAATAATTTATTCACATTTATAAAATTATTTTAAGAAATAAATATTACATATTAAGAAAATTATTTAATTTTATATTTTTTAATAATTATAAATATTTTGTAATAACTAAATTAAAATATTTTTCAAATAATTAATTTTTAGACTTAGCTATCAAAATATTTATTAAAAATTAGGAGTAAGCCTATAAAGATATATCAAATAATCATGAAACTTTTTGACAACTAATATATGATGTAGTAATATTGAAGTGGGTTGATAAGACCAAAAGCAGTAATGAAGGGAAGATTGAAAGACATAAATCAAGACTGTTTGTCAAAGGATACAAGCAACAACACAGAAGAGATTATGCAGAGACATTCGTACCTGTCATAAGAATGGATATAGTCTAGACAATGATGTCAATAGCAGTTTGTTGTAGAGGCTACAACCATCCTCTAAAATTTTTCCTTAGCTTTGTTTTGGAGCCTCCCTACCAACCATCCTTAGCAGCGTTTCTTGCACTGCGTAGGTACATATGATTTCAGTTGAGTTTCTAGGCATAACAACTTGTGTTTGCTAGCTTGATTGCCTTCCACCCGTACGCTGACAACCCGTGACTTGGTCATCAACTGACCCTTGTGCTCACTTGCAGAATTGTGTAGAACTGGAGGGAAACCAACCTTGCTCTCCAGAATTTCATAGAGCATCAAGGCAACCTATTGCTCTCCAGAAATGCGTAGAGCAAGTAGACTGCCTTCCCTTTGAAAATTAAACAGAGCAACCCATCATTGGGCTTTCTCTCAGAATTTGCGCAGATCTGGCTGACAACCTTGGCTTCAGTCCAAAAATTGCGGAGAACCTGAGGAGCAGCGAAAGCCACTCAGCCCAGAAATTGCGCAAAAGTCATCTAGAGGCTTGCAGTCCGTTGCATGTGCTCCCAAGTTGACTGGTTCCCTCCAAGACTAAGCAATCTTGCTTTGCATGCATGGGCTGCGTTTTCCCAAAAAAACAAAAAGAAAAAGGCAGAAAACATCCCTATATTTTAGGGATCCTTTTTTAGCAGCTGGAGGTTACATGCAAAAGTCGTTTTAGAAACTTCCCACCAAGTGTCCCTTTTTCCTACATTTGTGGTATGCGCGTCATAAAACTCGATCTTATCGAAACTATTTATTCGATGCTTTAGATATCATTCTTCACTTCGGTCTTGGAGCTCTGGCATTCCCCATTACATCTAGGAGCATTTGGCACACTCAACTCAGCGTTTTCTGGGTAAGTCTGCTTTTCATGTCTTTTGCTGCTTTTTTGTTTCTTTTTGTATTTTGGTTTGTGTGAGTGTTGTTTGCTTGGTTTTTTTGAACGTTCGTTGTCGTTTTAATGCATTTTAGCTTGTAGAAGCATTGTTTCAAGTTTTTCCTTGCATCTCCTTGTTGTCGCATGCATGACATTGTTGTTGCAGTGATGGTCGTCGTTGCGGTGACTTGCTTCACACACTTACTTGTTTTTCTTTTTTACTGAACCTGCACTCACTTATTGCATGCATGCTCATTCACTCATGTCTACAAATATGACCTTTTTGGGTATTCAAAATAATTGAAAGGGAAACCACTTTTATCCTTGAAATGTAAGAATAATCACTTTTGATTCATGAATTTGGATGCATCTAGTTTTTCAATAAAGCATTTTCATTGTAGCACAAGTATTATTGGAAGCTATATTTATTTTTACAATAAAAACGATAGCTTCATCAAGTTTAATTTACATTTTTGGTAGAAATTATTTTACCAATGCAAAACTAAAAATATTCAATGCTTTAGAATGTTTAACAATGTTTTTATATGATTGACCTTTATTTCTTTTGTGCTCTAAATACAATCATAAAACACTCACATTTCAAAATTATTATTGGTAATGCTTGCTAACGAAAGTATTATATTTATCATAGCTTTCTTTGAAATTAAACTACAACCTCCATAGATTTGCTAATATTTTCCTTCTTTTTTCAATATTATAACTATTACAATAAATTTAATACTTTGGTTTATATCATATTTAATTATAAGGACATTTTAAATAGTATTTAATATGTTTTCATTTTTTATTCATAAAAGTTATTAATTCTCAATCTAAGAATTAATTATTTGGCCAAAAAGTATTAATTATGAAAGTCTTTTGTGTTTTTAAAATGTTAAATTCTTAGTAAAAACAATTTTAAACCACAAAGAAGCATCTTTTACTCATGCGTGGTCATTAAGTGTTTTATATCTTGTATTTATCTATAAATGTTAAATATGATTTAATAATTTATGGAATAGAAATTATAGATAGATAGATAGATAGGTAGGTATATAGATAGATAGATAGATAGATAATTTAATTTAATTTAAAAATTTATTTAAAAAATGAAATATTAACAAATAAATAAATATTTAATATTACAAAATCATATATTTTTAATTTTTTTTATAATTATAAATAATTTTAATAACCAAATTCAAATAGTTTTCAAATAACTATGTTTTTGGACCTAAAACTTAACTATAAATTTTTTTATCACATGATTAAAATTGTAAATTCTATATAATTTCCTAAGATTAAAAGTAAATTATTTGTATAATGTCAATTAATCTAAATTATATTTATCATAATAAACAATTACTAAATATTATAATAATATAAAATTATTTTAAAAATAATTATTCTTAGTTTATTATCAAATTTTGGTAAAATAGACCAAAATGCCACAATGCTTTTGCTTAGGTAGTTTTAAGTACCTATGTTTCCTGGAATGGATGTAAATCTATTTGTGAGTTATTATAAGGGTACATTAATTACTCATTAGTTTGAAGGGATGGGGATCACCATAGGTGTCTCTCGCATGTTATATTTATGGAATTTTAATTCCCTATATTCCTGAAATGGGTGTAAATCAACTTTTGAGTTATTACAGGGTACACTAATTACTCATTAATTTGAAGGGATGGGCATCGCTATATGTGTCTCTCCCATTTTATATCTATTGAATTTTCCTTCATGCATGCTCCTTAGTTGGCCAAACAATCCACCAACACCTTGTGTGTCCTTAAAACATGAAATAACAAAGGTATATTCAAATTGTGCTACCAAATCCATGAATATTTGAATTATTATTTATGAATTCCAATTTGGGAGTGAGTGTAAGAAGATATCTAAAATAACTGTGAATGCTCTCCAACAACTAGCATAAAATTTCTACAATTATGATATTTTTGTGTATTCAAAATAATGGAAAGGGAAACAAAAAAAATTGCTTAAAGTATAGGAAGAAGGATTTGTGATTCATGGAGTTGCATACATCAAATGTTGCAATTGAACAATTTGGATGTAGTAGGGGTATTCTTGAGAGTACATTTTTCTTACAATAAAAACAACACCTTCACAAAGTCAAATTTACATTATTTGAAGAAATTATCTGATCAATTGAAAACTAAAGACCTTCAATTCCATAGAAAGTTTAACCATGTTTTAGATGATTGATCTTTATTTTTTGCAAGCTTTTATTACCATGATACACCATTAATTACATTTCAAAATTATTATTGGTATTGCTTGCTAACCAATGCATAGTATTTATTAAAGTCTTCCTTGAAATAAAACTAAATCCTCCCTACATTTTCTACATTTTATCTTTTTATTATTATTATTATAACTATCAAAATAACCTTAATACTCCAGCTTTTAAATATTCAATTATGAACATATTTGAAATAATATTTAATGTGTTTTCATATTGCATTTATAAAATATATACATTGCCAATCTAACAAACACCTTTAATTATTTAGACAATAATTATTAATTACAAAAATCTTATTTATTGTCATAATGATAAATTCTAATAATTTTTTTTATTCAATTATAAACATATTTTAAATAATATTTAATATATTTTCATATTTCATTTATAAAATATATGCATTTTCAACGTAAGAGATATCTTTAAATATTTAGACAATAATTATTAATTATAAAATCTTAGTTATAGTCACAATGATAAATTCTAATTATTTATTTTTCTAAAGCACAAAGCAATGTTTATCTATGTTGGCCCATTAAATATTTTTATACATTACATTTATCTTATAACATTAAATGTGATTATATTTTATTTAATAATTTAAGAAATATAAATATGAAATTAATAATTTATTTACATTTATAAAATTATTTTAAAAAATATTAATAAATATTGAATATTAAAAAATAAATGTATTTTTAATTCCTTTTATAATTATAAATATTTAAATAATTAAATTAAAATAATTCTGAAATAACTAAACCCATAATTAAAAATAATAATTTCTATACTAATTTCTTAAATTTAAAAAGTTATTAAAAAAAAAATATATCAACTAATTAAAAATATATTTAAACCAATAATATAATTATTAAATATTATAGTAATATAAAATTATTAATTGTTATAACACCATAATTAAATATTATAAAAGATCTGAAAAGTAATTATTGTTGTTTTACTTTCTTGGAACTTTCTCCAGAAAAGCATGACCATTTGCCTCTTTTCTAAATCTAACCGTTCCAAAAAAAGCATTGCTTTTTTGGAGATATGACGGTTCCGCTCCTTTCTTTTGCACAATATTTGATATGGAATTTGGGGATGCTCTCTTGGATTTTCTCAATTTATTGTTGTTCTTCCCTATGAAAATTCTTTCCAGTTATATTTGACGATCTTCCGCTGGATTTTGAGGACGCTTTGTTCAAACTGGGAATGCGTCTGTACTTGAGGATCTTTTGCTGGATTTTGAGGACGCTTTGTTCGATCAAGCGATTATTTTAGGGGCTGCTCTGTTGCATTTTCTTCCATATCAAACGGGGATCCTCTGTTGGATTTTCTTCTATATCAAACTAAAGGTATGAAAACTCCTTCCAGTTATCTTATCATCATACTTTCTTTGATCATTGTCTGATAACATATTAAATTCGAGTTTAGCTCTCTTTTCATTGCCTACCATATTTAATTTCTTTGAAGAATAACATGTAATTTAGATATATACTAGACATTGAGGTTCAGTTCGAGTGCATGTTTTGGCAAATCATTTGGGGATCACTGAACAGATAGATATCTATTGGGATGTGTAATCTTTGCGAGATTTTATAATAGGCTGAAGTGCAAATTGGAAGGCAGTGAAAATTTTCAGAGAGATTTGTTGGACTCACCCTATTTCCCAAATTTGTAGTTAATAATTAGAACTATCCCCAATACCTTTACTGTTTTAACCACACCTTCACCAATGTCTAGGTGCCTATCAAATGGATGGTGCTAATCTATATGAGTTTCTGTTGACTTATTCTTTTCAAGCATACCTGCAGCCGATGGTATTTTCTGCCAATAATTTAGTACAAAACATTTCATTAGTATGATATTTGGGTTTTTATTATGATATTTGTCTTCCTTATTCTCATAAAACTGAAAGACTAAATCTAAGTATTAATAGATCGTAAACTTTGATAGGAATCACGAGCTGATAATTATAAAAAGGTTATAGTCAGTGATTAGTCGAATCTTGGTATGATACGCTCAGAGAAAGGCTAGAGTAGAGTAAGTTATGCTAGGTTAGGCTAGACTAGGTTACAGTAGGCTAGGCTAGAGTAGGCTATGTTACGTTAGACTATGTTAGGCTAGGCTAGAGTAGGTTAGGCTATTTCACGCTAGGCTACGTGCAAATAGGTGATGCTAGGAGATAGTAGCTTAAGCTAGGCTAGGGAAGAGTAGGTGAGATAGTAGGCTAGCCTATGCAAGACTAGGCTAGGCTAGAGTAGGCTAGAGTAGGCAATGATAGGCTAGGCTAGGCTAGGGTAGTGTAGAGTAGGTTAGGCTAGGTTACGCTGGAGTAGGTTGGAGTAGGCCACGCTAGTGTAGGATATGTTAGGTTAGACTAGGTAAGGCTAGGCTAGAGTAGGTTAGGCTATGTCATGCTAGGCTACTTGACAGTAGGTCATGCTAGGAGAGTGTAGCTAAGGCTAGGCTAGGCTAGAGTAGGTCAGAGTAATCTAGGCTAGAGTAGGCTAGGCTAGTCAAGAGTAGGCTAGGCTAGAGTAAGTTAGGCTAGGATAGAGTAGGTTAAGCTATGCTAGACTTTTTTAGGCTAGGGTAGAGTAGGTTAGGCTAGGTTAAGCTAGATTAGGTTAGTCTAGGCTAGAGTAGGTTAGGCTGGACTAGAGTAGGCTAGGTTAGGCTAGGCTACAATAGAGTAGGCTAAGATAGAGTAGGCTAGGCTAGTTTAGGATAGAGTAGGCGAGTCTAGAGTAGGCTATGCTAGAGTAGGCTAGGCTAGCCTAGAGTATCCTAGAATATGCTAGGCTAGAGTAGGTTAGGCTATTGTAGGCTACACTAGTCTAGGCTAGAGTAAGCTACACTAGCCTAGGCTAAAGTGGCCTAAAGTAGTCTAGAGTAGGCTATGCTATAGTAGGCTAGAGTAGACTAGGTTAGGGTACACTAGTCTAGGCTACACTAGGATAGGCTAGGTTAAGGAAAAGTAGGCTATGGTTGGCTAGTGTAGGTTAGAATAGAGTAGTTTCGGCTAGGCTAGGCTAGAGTATGTTAGGATACACCACAGTAGCCTAGGGAAGAGTAGGTTAGGTTATGCTAGGCTAGGCTAGGCACGAGTAGGTTAGGATAGGCTAGAGTACGTTAAGTTAGGCTAGGCTAGGCTAGGCAAGAGTAGGTCATGCTAGGTGAGAGTAGGCTAGGCTAGGTTAGGCTAGAGTGGGCTAGGTTAGAGTAGGTGAGAGTATTCTAGGCTAGAGTAGGCTCGGCTAAGGAAGAGTAGGCTAAGCTAAGGTTAGGCTAGAGTCGGCTAGGGTAAGGTAGGCTAGGCTACAATAGAGTAGGTTGGGCTAGGTTAGGCTAGAGTAGGCTATGCAAGACTAGGTTAGGCTAGAATGCGCTTGACTAGGCTAGACTAGGTTAGGCTAAAGTAAGCAAGGCTAGAGTAGGCTAAAGTAGGCTAGGGTAGAGTATGCTAGGCAAGGTTAGGATAGAGTAGGCTAGGCTAGAGTAGGGTAGAGTAGGCTAGGCTAGGCTAGGCTAGAGTAGGGTAGGTTATTCTAGGCTACAGTAGGCTAGAGTGGGTTAGTCTATAGTAGTCTAGGATGGGCTAGAGTAGGGTAGGCTAAGCTAGGCTAGAGTAGGCTAGGCAAGACTAAGCTAGAGTAGGCTATATCAGGCTATGATACGATAGGCTATAGTAGGTTAGGCTAGGCTAGGCTACACTAGGCTAGGCTAGAGTAATATAGGCTAGGCTAGGCTAGTGTAAGTTAGGTTATGTGTAACTTTTGTAGTTACACATTTTTTTTGTTTTATAAATATACTCCTACATGCTCGAGGTATCCAAGTTATCAACAGATCTTACCTAGTTCCCAACCTATGCCAATGAGTGGCTTCGATGTGAATTCCACCATTGATTTTCCAATTCTCATGGGCTCATTGAAAATTTGTTTGATTTTCAAGGTAATGATGGATTTAGGATCAACAGACTCATCAACAAGTTAATGAAGTAGGAAAAAGTTGAAGGTGGCGAATGGCGACAATCTGAAAAAGGTAAGAATGATATTGGAGGAGCGAAATCAGTTGGCTGAAAGGACTGCAATTCAAAACAAAAGGAAAATAACATTGTCGAAAAAAAAGAAAGGAAAAGACGGAAATGTAACTAAACTAATAGCAAAAATAAAATGAATTATAACCTATTAAGGAGGTAACCACCATGTGGTGGCTACTGGAAGTATCTCTTCAGATGTTGGCCATTAACAGGGAGTTTTTCAGTTTCTCCCTGTAAAGTTTTCAACCTATAAGTTCCTTGACCAATTTTTTCCACAACTTGGAATGGGCCCAACCATAAGTGTTGGAATTTCATGTGTTTACCTTTCGGCTCATTCAACTTGTCCCATTTCAGGACTCGATCTCCTACTTGGTAATCTTTATCTCCTGCCAGATGGCGATCAAACCACCTCTTCACAATCATTTGGTGATTTCTGAATTTAATTTTGGTTTTACCTCTCAATTCCTCCAACCTCACCAATTGGTTGATCCTTTCTTGAAGCAAGGCTTAAGGGGTTCCTCAAGAAGCTTGTGAGAGATACATAGAAGGAAGGGTAAATTTTGGAGGCAAGATGGCTTCTTGTCCATAGATGAGGAAGTATGGGGAGTTTCCTAAGGCTACTTTTGGGGTGACCCTATTGGCCCAAAGGGCATTTGTTAGAGTGTTGCGTCAGTTCCTATGGTTGTTAGTGAAATATTTATGAATTATGCATATGAGGTTCTTGTTTGAGGACTCTGCAACTCCATTTCCCTGGCGGTAATATTTCGATGCATACCTTATGTGAACATATTTATCAATAGAAAATTCAGTCAATTTTAGTGATGAAAAGTAAGAAGCATTATCAAATATGACAGCGTCAAGAATGCCATACCTGTTGATAATGAATTTCTCAATAAATGATATTACCTCATCTTCATTCACCTTCCTAAGTGGGATGGCTTCAGCCCATCTCGTGAAGTAGTTGGTTGTTGTGAGTATATACTTATGCTATTGTGAAGATTTTGGAGTGATCTCACCTATGACATCTAGGCCCCATTGCTGGAATGGATGATAAAGCATAACAACCCTCAAGGGAATAACTAGCTTTCTCTCTTGTCCTGCGGCGGTTTGACACACCTTGCATTTCTGAGCATAGGCATGTGCATCTCTAAACACTGTGGGCCAATAATATCCAGCGCTTAAAATTTTGTGAGCAGTGGTCTCTCTGCCGTAGTGACCACCTGTTGGGTTGTCATGCATTTCTATCAAGACATGGCAGAATCATCGTTTTCCAAACACCTCAGCTAGATTCCATCATAATTTTTTTATGTATAATGTGTCATTGTCCAAGCGATACTTATTAGATTTCAATCTGAGTGCTCTCCTCTGTGATGCATCCATGTGTTCAGGACATGACCATCGTGTAAGATAAAAGCAGATGTCATAATACCACGACTCAAGATCCAAAAGGGCTTCTGAAGTTTCATGCTCACGCATTAGCGCTTCATTAATCCATAGGGGCTCCTCCCTAAATTCCACTTGTGCATTCTATAGGTTCTGCGCTTCTAGTTCTTTGGATTCCCCTTCTCTATTCGCCAAGGCTTTTGCTACTAGTCTGCATAATCCCTACCCTTGAACTATCTTTGTCGTCTTAATCTCGAGGTTGAAATTCTTGAAGTGTGGTTATCCAGTTTCCTCTCCATTCACCCATTTCTTTCTACACGAAGAGGGCTCTTACAGCAGGATGGGGAAGAATCACTTTAGTCCCGACCTTTAATAAATAAGGGTGGAAATGTTTTATGGCCTTAAAAACTACAAATCCTTGTTTTTCCACTTCTGGGTAGTTTAGTTCTACTCCCTGGAGATTAGAGCTCATATAGGAAATGGGGACTTCATTTCCCTTGACATGTTTTTGAGTGAGGATTACAGCATATGAAAGATCAGAAGTAGAAGTGTACAAGAAGAATTCCATGCTGAAATTGGTGTTGACCAATGTAGGAGCTTCTGCTATGGCTTCCTTGATTCGCTGAAATGATTTCTTAGCTTCATCACTCCACTTATACAGAACGTCCTTTTTCATCATTAGCTACATGGGACACACTATTTTTGTGAACCTTGAAACAAATTTTCTAATGAAATTAATCTTCCGGAAGAAATATTGCATTGCCCTTTTATTTGCAGGGGGTTGTATTCTCATGATGGTATTTACTCTTGCAGGATCAATAAGAATCCCTTCTTTAGAGAGAATATGACCGAGTAGTTTCCCTTCTTTGACTGCAAAGATGCTCTTCTTGGGATTCAATGATATTCCATACCTTTGGCATCTTTTGAAAATTTGTTTCAGGTGATACATATGATCCCTTTTGTGATATGAATACACAGTGATGTCATCCATGTAAACCACTATTGATCTTTTAATCAACCCTCAGAAAGCTATGTCCATAGCTCTCTGGAATGTGGTGCCCACATTAATAGGTCCAAAAGGCATTTTACGATATGCGTAGGTGCCCCATTTAGTGTTGAAGGTTTTCTTAAGCTGATCCCCATTAGATACCAACACTTGATTATATCCTAAAAACCCATCTAATAGGGACAAAATTTCATACCCAAAAATGCACTAAATAATGCGTTCCATAGAAGGGACAAGATAGCTATCCTTTTGTGATGCTTTGGTTAGGTTTCTGAAATTGATACACAGCTTGATATCTCCATTTATCTTTCTTACTGGCACGAGATTGGCTACCGAACAAGTGTGTCTGACAAGAAAGATGATTTTAGCATCCAACATTATTTTTAATTCTTTCTTCACCAACGGTTCCAGGCTTGGGTGCATCTTGCGAAGATTTTGTTGGTAGGGCTTAGCCTCCTTTTCCAAAGGAATTACATGCTGCATAACTCTGGTATCAAAGGTTTTTAAGTCACCATATGTCCATGCAAAGACATCCATGTATTCTTTAAATAGCTTGACAAATGCAGCCTTCTCTTGTGGAGAGAAATCCAAGCCCAAATTGACATTTTTTGGGACTTCTTTGGTTCCAAGGTTGACTAATTCATACTTAATGGATGAGCTATGTGTTTTGTAGCTGGTCAATCTTTTGAGTTTATCATGCAAGTCATACAAGTGCTCCATCTTAACAACTGACTTGGGAATCATATTGGACTAATCCTTTTCCTCATCTTGCCTCTCATTCATAAGCCTGTTGTGCTCCTTTTCATCAATGATTGCATAATATCTTCTCATAGTGCAAGAACTCAAGGATTTTCTCATCATCTTCGAACACCTGCAAATTTGAGATGTTATCAGGCACGTATGGTATGAAAATCAATTCAACATAACATTTATTCTTCATTAATCTAAAATTAGGGAAAAGTTTTGCAGCCATACGAGCCATCAGATCGACATCTTGGTTTTGTCCGAGAGGTATGTATGTGATATCAAAAGAATCAAAACTGTCAATTAAGTTCCATACCTAATGTTGGTACCTTACCAGGTGTGGCTAATTGTAGTGTATCCTCTTCCTTATCTGGTCCACAATTATATACAACTCACCAAAAACTTTAAGATTTTTTACCTTCATGTCAATGGCCTTTTTCATGCCTTGCGAAATTCCTTTGTATTCTGCTGTGTTGTTGGTGCACATGCACTCCAACTAGTTGGACATCAGATGTTGGTTCCCTTGTGGATCAACAAGAATGCTCCCAGCACCTACACCTTCAAGGCAGTTAGAGACATCAAAATAGAGTGTCCAAAATATAGAGTCTAGTGTTACATCAATTGAATTGCTTCCTACGAAACTAGTACTATCATCTACTATATTACAGGGTGGTTCATCAGTTGGACTACAGGGGAGAGCTTCCAACTGTGTGCTTATTGCGATTTCTTCAATTTTTTCTGCATGGAATTCTCCAAAACAGGTTGCTGTGACACAAACATTGAAACTATAATTCCCAAGGATAGAGTTGGTAAAGATTACAAGTTCATTGGGACCGTTTAGATCCATGAATACATACTTCATGTATCTTTCTCAATCAACTCTCAGCATATCACCCTTCCCCTTTTGAGGAAGAAAGAGATGGGACCAATCAGTTGAGAAATATCTGTTTTGCTTACCAGTCCCTACTAAGAAGCATTCCATAAGCCTCAGGTATATCAACTACCACTATATCAATAACTTGTGTGTATTGTGGCTTAGTAGTCATCCAAATCAATACATCTTTCAATTCCCCAATTACTTTCACATTTGTCTTGTCTAATTGCATGATTTGAGTTCAAGTTTTCTCAGGTATCACATGAAGTCTTTTAGCAATAGCGTAAGGCATCACAGTGGACGAGGTACCTGAGTCTACCAAGAAATTGTGTATGTTCATGTTGAAAATTTCAAATGTGATAAGGAAAGGGGGAGTCATGGATTTTGATTTCCTTCCTATCATGGCCGGACTGACATCTTGGGGGGTTTGATTCATTTGTGAAAAAGTTGCTTCCATGGCTTGTGGCTTTTGGGATGTACTGGAGGTACTAATGGGTCTAGATGTCGACTTCTTGGTTTGGCTTCTTGGGATGGTGGGAGTTTTGCAGTTCCGCTCATTCATAGCTTTCAAGAGCAAATCTCTTTGTTGCGTTACTTTTTCCAAATAATGTGATATTAGCCCTAGATTTCTTAAGATCATACATAATGTTGTACTCAATGTTATAAATAGGGTACGATAGAGTAAACATACTGGTTTTGCGGTTCTTAGGTGGGGGTTTACCATTTTGAGTCGCCTTCATTGCAGTGAGAGATGTATTCTCTTTCTCTAGATAGTTTGCAACAATATTTTTGGACTCACTACTAGGTATACCCTTCTCATCATGGACTTTGGGAGTGGATGCCTTCACAGGGCGAACCTCTTTCTTGGTCTAGTCTACAAGCTTCATCACACTCGCAAGTGGCCCCTTACTTCGTGTGTGGATTTCATTAGTGTCGATTTCTGCCATACTATCTCCTTGGTCATCATCGTTCTGATTTGTATAGAAATCCAACGGTACGTTGATTTGAGATTCTTCGTCCAAGGGCTCTTCTACTTGGTATTTTTCCTCATTTTCCTTTTATGGCTCGAGCTCCACTATGGGTTCTTCGTTGTTAAGGAGCTCCACTATAGGTTCTGGCTCGAGCTCCACTATAGGTTCTTCCATATTTAAATTCCCTTCATTGGGTCAAGAAAGTAGTGCAAGTGGACCATGACCACCTTCTGTCTTGTTACGATAGAAAGGTTTGAAATATTTTCTATTGTTATACTCTCCTCCAATCCCACTTGTACTCTGTCCAAAATTCCTTTTCATATTGAGGATTGTGTTTGTCAACTACTTAATGATACGATGCAAACCTTCTATATCTATGGTATCCTTTTCTTTGATTTAAGCCCCTTTGTTATCACTCCCAGTATTCTTCTTGGATGCTTGAGAGGCTTTCCTTTGTTCAGTTGTATGATGACATGCTGTGAGACTGATCATTTCATTCTTGAATTTTACTACTTCATTGATAGCACCCTGTAAGGTTTGTGCGTTACTCCTTTCGACCCACATCGCAGTAGGTATAGGGAGAGCAGTGATGTAGAGTTCCATGAGCACCTCCTTGGTAGGTCTAGCATTAGCCGGGATTATGTTGAACAAGGTGTTGAACCGGATGTTAAAATCCTTGAACTTTTCCTTGGTTTCCATTTTCAAATGGGATAGTTCTAGAACTAAGGCTACAGGGGTTTTGTCATTTCCATACTTGTCTAAAAAGGCCTGTTGAAAGACAGCCCACGAGGTGATCGATCCCATTCTCAAGCTAAAGTACCATGTGGAGGCCGCACTAATCAGAGTAAAAGGGAATAGGTGACATACTATATCTTCATTGGCTACCCCCAACATGTGCATGATTAGGTTAGTGTAGGCTAGAGTAGGTTCGGCTAGGCTACGCTAGAGTAGGTTAGGCTAGACTAGAGTAGGTTAGGATAGAGTAGGCTAGGTTAGGCTAGGCTACAATAGAGTAGGCTAGGGTAGTATAGGATAGAGTAGGCCAAGCTAGAGTAGGCTAGGCTAGAGTAGGCTAGGCCAGCGTAGAGTAGCCTAGAATATGCTAGGCTAGAGTTAGTTAGGATATTGTAGGCTACACTAGTCTAGGCTAGAGTAGGCTACACTAGCCTAGGCTAAAGTAACCTAGAGTAGTCTAGAGTAGGCTATGTTATAGTAGGCTAGAGCAAACTAGGCTAGGCTACACTAATCTAGGCTACTAGGATAGGCTAGGTTAAGCCAAAGTAGGCTATGGTTGGCTTGGGTAGGCTAGAATAGAGTAGTTTCAGCTAGGCTAGGATAAGCCACCATAGGCTAGGCTAAGCTAGGGTAGAGTAGGTCAAGGTAGGCAAGGCTAGGCTAGGCTAGGCTAGAGTAGGTTATGCTACACCACACTAGGCTAGGGAAGAGTAGGTTAGCTTACGCTAGGCTAGGCTAGGCATGAGTGGGTTAGGATAGGCTAGAGTAGGTTACATTAGGCTAGGGTAGGGTAGGCAAGAGTAGGTCATGCTAGGCGAGAGTAGGTTAGGCTAGGTTAGGCTAGAGTAGGTGAGAGTATTCTAGGCTAGAGTAGGCTCGGCTAGGGAAGAGTAGGCTAGGCTAAGGTATGATAGGCTAGAGCAAGCTAGGCTATGCTAGAATAAGTTAGGCTAGGCTAGGCAAGGCTAGTGTAA
>APFE030405836.1:24857-63950 GCA_000404065.3 Pinus taeda
TACAATAGGGTAGAATAGGTTAGTTTAGAGTATTTTAGGCTAGGCTAGAGTAGGGTAGGCTATGCTAGGCTAGAGTAGGCTAGGCAAAGCTAAGCCAATGTAGGTTATAAAAGGCTACGACAAGATAGGCTATAGTAGGTTAGGCTAGGCTAGGCTCGGCTAGAGTAGGGTAGGCTATGCTAGAGTAATCTAGGCTTGGCCATGCTAGGCTATGATAGTTAAGAGTAGGCTAGGCTAGGCTATAGTAGGCGAGGCTAGGCTAGGCTAGAGGAAGTTAGGCTATGCTATGCTAGGCAAAAGTAGGCTATCCTAGGCTAGGATATGCTACAATAGGCAAGGGTAGGCTAGACTAGGTTAGGCTGGGCTAGAGTAGGCTAGGCTATGGTAGGCAAGGGTATAGTAGGTTAGGTTAGGCTAGATTATCTTAGCCTAGGCTAGGCTGGGCTAAAGTAGGTCAGACTTGGCTAGGCTAGGCCATAGTAGGTTAGGATATGCTAGAGTAGGTTAGTCTAGGCAAGGCTAACCTAGAGTAAGTTAGGTTAGGGTTGGCTAGGCTAGCATAGTATAGGGTAGGGTAGGTCAAGCTAACTAGGCTAGAGTGTGTTACGTTAGGCTAGTCTAGTCTAGGTTGTAGTAGGCAATGTTAGAGTATTATAGGCCATGGTACGTTAGAGTAGTCTAGGCTATACTAAAGTGGTCTAAGGTAGGCTAGAGTAAGCTATGCTAGCTAGGTTAGGCTAGAGTAAACTAGGCTAGCTAGGTTAGGCTAGAGTAGACTAGGCTACAATAGTCTAGGCTAGCATAGAGCATGATAGGTTATGCTAGGCTAGAGTAGGTTATGCAAGGCTACAGTGGGTTAGGTTATGCTCAACTAGAGTAGGTTAGGTTAAACTAAAGTATAACATTATAGGCTATGCTAGAGTATGTTAGGCTAGACAAGGCTAGACTAGACTAGGCTAGGCTAGGTTGTAGTACCATAGGATAGAGTAATCAAAGGTAGGGTATGGTAGGGTAAAGTAGGCTAGGATAAAGGCTATAATAGGTTATGTTAGGTTATGTTAGGCTATAATAGGCTATAATAGTGTACAATAGGATAAAGTAGTCTAGGCTAGGCTCGATTAGGCTAGGATGGGCTTTACTAAGCTATAGTAGGCTAGGATAGATTAGGGTAGAGCTAGGGGTTAATAAACACTTAAATGAAAGTCAAAAAACACTTTTTAAAATGTTATAAATGATTAGTATTTAGGGTTTGGGGTTTAGGGTTTAGGGTTCATGTTTTCGGATTTAGGGTTTATAAGGATTTACTAAATTCATTTAATAAACAGTTAAATAAAAGTTAAAAACTCTTTTTAAAATGTTATAAAATGCTTACGATTTAGGGTTTGGGGTTTAGGGTTTAAGGTTTAGGGTTTATAAGGGTTCAGTAAATTATTTTAATAAACACTTAAATAAAAGATACAAAAAACTTTTTAAAATGTTATAAAATGCTTAGAGATAATGATTTAAGGTTTAGGGTTTAGGGTTTCAGGTTTGGGGTTTAGAGTTTAGGGTTTCGTGTCTAGGGTTTATAATGCTTTAGTAAATTATTTTAATAAACACTGTAATAAAAGTTACAAAATGATTTTTGAAATGTTATAAAATGATTAGGGTTTAGGGTTTAGGGTGGTTTAGCATTTAGGGTTTAGGGCTTATAAGACTTTAGTAAATGGTTTTAATCAAGGCTTAAATAAATTTGCAAAATTCTTTTTAAAATGATATAAAATGCTTAGGGTTTAGTGTTTAGGGTTTAGCCTTTGGGATTTAGGGTTTAGTGTTTAGGGTTTGGCCTCTGGGATTTAGGGTCTAGGGTTTAGAATACCTTAGTAAATTCTTTTAATAAAGGCTTAAATGAAAGATCCACAATGCTTTTTAAACTATTATAAAATGCGTATCTTTTAGGGTTTTGGGTTTCGATTTTGGGTTTTAGGTTTAGGGTTTAGGGTTTAGGTTTTAGGGTTTATAAAACTTTAGTAAATTCGTTTAATAAACACATAATTAAAAGTTACAAAACGGTTTTTAAAATTTTATAAAATGCTTAGGATTTAGGGTTTAGGGCTTAGAGTTTAGGGTTTGGGTTTTGGGGTTTAGAGTTTAGTGTTTAGGGTTTATAACACTTGAGTAAATGCTTTTAATAAACATTTAAATAAAAGCTACGGACTGCTTTTTAAAGTGTTATAAAATTCTTACTATTTATGGTTTAGAGTTAAGGGTTTGAGGTTTATTGTTTAGGGTTTAGGGTTTTGAATTTAGGTTTTATACCACTTTCATAACAAATTTAATGCACTTAAATAAAATTTACAAAACACTTCTTAAAATGTTATAAAATGCTTAGCATTTACGGTTTAGGGTTTAGAGTTTGGGGTTTAGGGTGTACGGTTTAGGGTTTGGAGTTTAGGGTTTAGGGTTTAGGGTAGAGTGTTTAAGGTTTATAAAATGCTTAGGTTTTAGGGTTTAGGGTTTAAGGTTTAGGTTTTAAGGTTTATAACACTTTAGTAAATGATTTTAATAAACACTTAAATAAAAGTTACAAAACACTTTTTAAAATGTTATAAAACGATTAGGGTATATGGTTTAGGCTGTAGGGTTGAGGGTTGAGGGTTTAGGGTTTATGGTTTATAACACTTTAGTAAATTCTTTAAAAAAACACTTAAATAAAAGTTACAAAACCATTTTTAAAATGCTATAAAATGTTGAGGGTTTAGGGTTTGGGTTTTAGGGTTTAGGGTTTAGGGTTTAAGTCGAGGGTTTAGGGTTTAGAGTTTGGGGTTTAGCGATTATAACAATTTAGTGAATTCTTTTAATAAACATTTAAATAAAAGTTGCAAAATACTTTTTAAAATGTGATAAAATACTTAGGGTTTAGGGTTTAGGGTTAGGGCTTTATGGTTTACAGTTTATAACACTTTAGTAAATGTTTTTAGTAAACACTTAAATAAAGGTTACAAAACATTTTTAAAATTGTTATAAAATGCTTACGGTTTAGGGTTTAGGGTAAGGAATTTAGGGTTTATGATTTAGGGTTTGGGGTTCAGGGTTTATGGTTTAGTGTTAAGCATTTGAGGTTTAGGCTTTAGGGATTAGGGTTTACGGTTGAGGGTTTATAGCACTTTATAAAATGCTTAGTGTTTAATTTTTGAGATTTTTGGTTTAGGGTTTAGGGTTCATGGTTTCGTGTTTATAACACCTTAGTAATTGTTTAACAAACACTTAAATAAATGTTAAAAGGCACTTTTTAAAATGTTATAAAATGCTTAGGGTTTTTTGTTTAGGATTTGGGGTTTATGGTTTATGGTTTAGGGTTTGGCGTTTAGGGTTAAGGGTTTAGGGTTTTGGGTTTAGGGTGTAGGGATTAACCACCCCACCTTAAGGGGGTATCCGCTGCTACATATTACACACAATGAATTCATCCCATGGAGCCTCGAGGAGTTATGAATTAAAATAAATAAAGGAAAAGGTTTATGAAGAAGGGTGGGAAAACAAAGATCGAGGTATCTCATATACCATAATTTTCTTCCTCCTACACTCACATACCCATGTGTGGTCTTCCCTTATTATATTTACACGTAAAATTCTTACGGTTTATGGTTTAGGGATTAGGGTTTAGGGTTTAGGGTTTATAACATTTTACTAAATTATGTTAATAAGAACTTAAATAAAAGTTACAAATAGTTTTTAAATTATTATAAAATTCTTAGGCTTTAGCATTTAGGGTTTAGGGTTTATAACACTTTATTAAATGTTTTTAATATACACTTAAATAAATGTTATACTCTTTAAAATGTTATAAATTAATTAGGGTTTAGGTTATAGATTTTAGGTTTTAGGGATTAGGGTTTAAAGTTTATAACGCTTTAGTAAATTATTTTAATAAACATGGAAAAAAAGTTACAAAACACTTTTTAAAATGTTATGAAATGCTTAGGGTTTAGGTTTTAGGGTATAAGGTATAGGGTTTAGGGTTTGGGGTTTAGGGTTAGGGTTTAGTGTTTATAAAACTTTAGTAAATTGTTTTAATAAACACTTAAACAAAAGTTAGAAAATGCTTTTTGAAATGTTATAAAAGGCTTAGTATTTAGCATTTAGGGTTTAGGATTTTCGGTTTATGGTTTAGGGTTTATAACAACTTAGTAAATTATTTTGATAAAGAATTAATTAAAAGTTACAAAACTCTTTTTAGAATTCTATAAAATGCTTAGAGTTAGGGTTTATAAGACTTTAGTAAATTGTTATAATACACACTTAAACAAAAATTAAAAAACACTTTTTTAAATGTTAAAAATTACTTAGGGTTTAGGACTAAGAGTGTAGGGTTTATAACACTTTAGTAAATTCTTTTAATAAACACTTAAAAAAAGTTACAAAACAATTTCTAAAATGCTATAAAATTCTTAGAGTTTAGGGTTTACGGTCTGGGATTTAAGGTTTTAGGTTTAAGGTTTAGGTTTAGGGTTTATGGTTTAGGGTTTATGGTTTAGGATTTATAACACTAATGTTACAAAACTCTTTTTTAAATATTAGAAAAAAAAAATAGCGTTTAGGGTTTAGGGATTAGGGTTTATGATTTAGGGTTTAGGGTTTAGGATTTATAACACTTTGGTAAATTCTTTTAATAAACACTTAAATAGAGGTTTAAAATTATTTTTAAAATTTTATAAAATTATTAGGGTTTAGGTTTTAGGGTTTGGGGATTTTGGGTTTAGGGTTTCACATTTATGGTTTAAGTTTTATAACACTTTAGTAAATTCTTTTAATAAACACTTAAATAAAAGTTACAAAACACTTTTTAAGATGTTGTAAAATGCTTAGGGTTTAGGTTTTAGGGTTTATAACACTTTAGTAAATTCTTTTAATAAACACCTAAATAAAATTTAGAAAGTGCATTTTAAAATGTTATAAAATATGTAGGGTTTAGCTTTTAGGGTTTCAAGTGTAGTGTTTGGGGTTTATGGTTTAGGTTATATAACATTTTAGTAAATTATTTAATAAACACTTAAATAAAAGCTACAAAACAATTTTTAAAATGTTATAAAATGATTAAGTTTTAGGGTATAGGGTTATGGTTTGGGGCTTACGATTCAGGGGTTAGGTTTTGGGGTTTATAACAATTTAGTAAATTAGTTTAATAAAAAGCTAAATAAAATTCACAAAAAATTTTTCAAAATGTTATAAAATACTTAGGGTTTAGGGTTTAGGGTTTATGGTTTATAACACTTTAGAAAATTCTTTTAATAAACACTTAAATGAAAGTTCAAAATGGTTTTTAAAATGTTATAAAATGATTAGTATTTAGGGTTTGGGGTTTGTGGTTTCAAGTTTAGGGATTAGGGTTCATGTTTTAGGAATTAGGGTTTATAAGGATTTAGTAGATTCTTTTAATAAACACTTAAATAAAAGTTATAGAACTTTTTTTAAAATGTTATAAAATGCTTAGGGTTTAGCGTTTGGGGTTTAGAGTTTGGGGTTTAGGGTTTAACGGGTTAAGTAGATGATTTTAATAAACACTTAAACAAAATCTACAAAACAATTTTTAAAATGTTATAAAATGGTTAGCGTTTAGCGTTTGGGGTTTAGGGTTTAGGGTTTAGCGTTTGGGGTTTGTCGCTTAGGGTTTAGGGTTTAGCTTTTGGGGTTTAGGGTTTAGGGTTTTGTGTTTGGTGTTTAGGGTCTTGTGTTTATGGTATAGGGTTTATAACACTTTAGAAAATTCTTTTAATAAACAATTAAATAAAAGTTACAAAATTCTTCATAAACTATTATAAAATTTTTAGGGTTTATGGTTTAGGGTTTAGGGATTACGGTTTAGGGTTTAGGGGTTCGGTTTTGGTTTATAGGTTTTAGGGTGTATGGTTTAAGGTTTATAACAATTTAGTAAATTCTTTTAATAAACACTTAAATAAAAGTTACAAAACGCTTTTAAAAATGTTATAAAATGCCTAGGGTTTAGGGTTTAGTTTATAGGGTTTAGCGTTTATTGTTTAGGGTTTAGGGTTTAGGGTTTATGGTTTCGGGTTTATGGTTTAGGGTTTAGGGTTTATAAAAAATTATTAAGTGCTTTTAATAAACACTTAAAAAAGGTTACAAAACACTTTTTGAAATGTTATTAAAGGATTAGGGTTTAGGGTTTAGGGTTTAGGTTTTATAACACCTTAGTAAATTCTTTTAATAAACACTTAAATAAAAGTTACAAAATAATTTTTAATAGTTCATAAAATGCTAAGGTTTTAGGGTTTAGGGTTTATAACACTTTAGTAAATTATTTTAATAAACACTTAAATAAAAGTTACAAAACTGTTGTTAAAATGTTATAAAATACTTAGGGTTTGGGCTTTAGGGCTATAACACTTTATTAAATTATTTTAATAAACACTTAAAAAAGTTTCAAAAAAATATTTTAAAATCTTATAAAATTCTTAGTATTTAGGGATAGGGTTTAGGGTTTAGGGTTTGGGATTTATAACACTTTGATAAATTATTTTAATAAGAACATAAAAAAAATGTTACAAAACATTTATTAAAATGTTATAAAATGCTTGGGCTTTAAGGTTTAGGATTCAAAATTCTATAAAATGCTCATGGTTTAGGGTTTAGGTTTTATAACACTTTAGTAAATGCTTTTAATAAACACTTCAAAAAAAGTAAGAAAATGCTTGTTAAAATGTTATAAAATACTTAGCGTTTAGAGTTTAGGCTTTAGGCTTTAGGGTTTTGGGTTTAAAATGTTATAAAATCCTTATGGTTTAGGATTTAGCATTTACAACATTTTAGTAAATGCTTTTAATAAACACTTCAAGAAAAGTTACAAAAAGCTTGTGAAAATGTCATTGAATGCTTAGCGTTTAGATTTAGGGTTTAAAATGTTATAAAATGCTGAAGGATCGGGGTTTAGGGTTCACAAGGCTTTAGTTAATTCTTTTTATAAACACTTAAAAAAAGTTACAAAACACTTTTTAAAATCTTATAAAATGTTAGTGTTTAGGGTTTAGGGTTTAGGTCTTATAACACTTCAATAAATTATTTTAATAAACACTTAAAAAAAGGTTACAAACCACTTTTTAAAATGTATGCACAGGGTTTAGGGTTTAAAATGTTATAAAATGCTTAGGGCTTAGAGTTAGGTTTTAGGGTTTATAAAAATTTAGTAAATCCTTCTAATAATCACTTAGGAAAAAGTTACAAAAGACTTACAAAAAATTTATAAAATTCTTAGGGTTTAGGTTTGAGGGACACTTTAGTAAATTCTTTTAATAAACACTCTAAAAAAAGTTACAAAACTCTTGTTAAAATTTTATAAAATTCCTAGGGTGTAGGTTTTAGGGTTTATGGTTTATAACACTTTAGTAAATTCTTTTAATAAACACTTAAAAGAAGTTACAAAACACTTATGAAAATGTTATACAATGTTTTTAGAATGTTACACAAAGCTTGCTAAATTGTCATAAAATGCTTAGGGTTTAGGGTTTATAACAATTTAGTAAATTCTTTAAATAAAAATTTAAAAAGTTACAAACGCTTGTTAAAATGTTATAAAATACTTAGGGTTTTGGGGTTTAGAATGTTATAATGTGCTTTTGGTTTAGGGTTTAGTGTTTAGGTTGGGGGTGTGGGTATTAGGGTTTATGGTTTATGGTTTATAATTCTTTAATAAATTCTTTTAATAAACACTTATAAAAAAGTTTAAAAAACGGTTTTTAGGGTTTAGGGTTTTTTTGGGGTTTTTAGGGTTTAGGGCTTTTAAGGGTTTAGGGCTTTTCAGGGTTTAGGGTTTGGGGTTTAAGGTTAAGGGTTTAGGGATTAGGGGTTTAGGGTTTATAGCTGTTTAGTAAATGGTTTTAGTAAACACTTAAATAAAAGTTACAAAACACTTTTTAGAATGTTATAAAATACTCAAGGTGGGGACACGGTGACACATCAACAATTTGTGGATGACACTATGCTTCATGGCACACCCACTGTCAAGGAAGCCAAAGCATTCAAATAGATTCTGAGTGAGTTTTCTAGGCAACACGCACAAAGGTAAGTGTCACTAAATCAAAGATTTTCTTTTTCAATACAGATATTTCAATTCAAAGAAATCTTTCCAGAATTTTGGGATTTCAAAGGGAGTCACTGCCTATGAAGTACCTGGGAGTCCCTCTCACTAACAAACCACTTCACAAGGATATCTGGGAGCCTGTTCTTAATAAGCTAAAAGATAAGATCAGCAAATGGACAAACAGAGCACCAAATCTAGCAGGGAGACTGATTCTTACTAAGGTTGTCCTCCAAAGTATCCCTATCTATATGCTACTACCAATCCAGCACCAACCATTGTAGTGACCAATATAAGAAACATTAAGAGAGACTTTCTCTGGGGGAAAGGTGAAGAAGAGAAGAAATGGGCCCTTGTGGCATGGGACAGAGTATGCAAACCTAAGTCCCATGGTGGCTTGGGTCTTCATGACCTAGGAATTCTGAATAGAGTTCTTGGTGGCAAAGTCTGGTGGGGATGGCTGAAAGAAATACAAGCCCCTTTGGAAAAACTTTGGAAGCACAATATGCCAGTGAATGGAAGGAGGAAAAGCTAATCAGAATGATAGGACGAATTAAAGGTTCTGCAATTTCGAACAGGGCATGGGAAAACAGGGCTCTTGTCCAAAACCATAGTTTTTGGGAGATTAGAAATGGGAACCTGGCTTGGTTTTGGGAGGAAAATCTCCGAAGTGAAGAATTAGCAAACATTCACACCAATACCATCAACAAAGGACTAAGGTGGGTAAGTGACTATTGGGACCAACCAAGGAATGATGGGAAATGGAGAACTTGGAAACTTCCATAATACAGTGGAATGAGCATGCTAAATGATCAAGCTATAGCCCTTCAAGGGCTTTAATATGGGGAACAAGTAAGACAGGTCTCTTCAACCTAAAGGAAGCCAAAAGAATAGATGCAGGGCTTAGCTTTCCAAACACTGATAAGACATGGAAAGAAATCTGGGAAAATCCTCATTGGATGAAAGTAAAACTGTTCAAGTGATTGGTTCAATAGGGAAAGATTCTGACATGGGATAACTTAAGAAAAAGAGGCTTTGTTGCCCCCTCAATATGTCACCTATGTAGACAACAAGAAGAAACCACAAATCATCTACTGAATAGATGCACATTCACTTCTATACTTTGGAATTGGGTTGGGGAAGTCTTTCATCAGATAGACATAAATGTTAATGACATCACTACTACATTAAAGAATTGGCGGAAAAACTTTTCGGACAATAAGATCATTAACTCTGCCTAGATGTTAACACTAGGATTCATAATCTGGAACGTTTGGAAGGAGTGCAACAAAACGATTTTCAAGGAGAAAACGAGTCTGGTGAGCAACCTCTTTAAGCTAATCCTTGAACAACTCAAAGAGACTATTCATATCCTGGGAGGTGGAGCTACTGGCAAACCCATCGGTCAAAGAGAGGCCAAAATTTTGAAGAAGTTAGAGCTCAAGGTTCATCCCCCTCAGGGTTCTATGTATATTAACAAGAAGACTCAACAGACAAATCTTTTTGGCAACCCCCTTCTCATGGCTTTTTAAAATTCAACATAGACGAGGCTTCAAAAGGGAATGTGGGAGAAGCTGGTTATGGAGGGGTCTTGAGGGATGAGGAAGGAAGCATACAAATCATCTTCCATAGCTATCTTGGAAAAGCAACCAACAATATGGCTGAGCTCATGGCGATGGAATTTTGCCTAGAAATTCTGCTGAAGCACAAGATTCACAATGTCATCATTAAGGCTGACTCAGAATTAGCCATTAACTTAGTGAAGAGGATAAATGATGGCACTACTCCAGAGAAAATCTTTGAACACTGGCAACTTTTGCAAGTCTACCAAAGAATCCAAGTGCACCTATGAAGGCTGAGAACGCTTAGGTTGGTGCATGTTCGTAGGGAAGCCAACAAAGTTACGGACTGGCTTGCAACTAAGGGAGTACGAAACAAGCATACCGACTTCGGTTGCTGGTGGGAGGAGATAACGGATGATAGGATGAAGGAGGGATGCTCATCCAGGGCCATCACTGACCGACTGCAACATCAGGAAAATTCAAGAGACAGAATGTCTGAAACAGAGCCACATACACGGGGTCTCGTCGATCTGGATGTATTATGAAATGTTATGACAAATGTAAGGTCCTTTATAGGAGGAAAGTCTATGTTGACCTCCTTAACCTAGGTAACAGCAAACCAGTAGTCTTAGAGGGAGGGCCGGAAGAAGGGATATTCATCTCCCATTGGCAGGCGCAAAACTAGTTTTTCTCAACAGGAGCCGGAATCCAGTTTTTCTCGATAGGCGAAAAACCCCCGCTTGTTTTCCGGTGATTGCTTTACTGTCCTTGGGGTGGTTTCTGGTTTATAGTATGCTCTTTAGGCTGGAAGTGGTTTTTCGCAATCGAGAGCGATTCCACTCACCACGTCACATGTGGCTTAGGGTGGGGAGGAAATACCGCCCTCATCGCGCGCTAACTATCGGTGCTTTTAGTTTGTGCGATATGATCCCTAACCATTGGATCAAGCGAGGGAATTCCACGGCCAGGATTGAACTTGCATGTTGGTCGGACCGCTACAAAGGTTATGTTTTGAGCTATTTGCATGACCTCATGGCAATCGTGTGCAAATGGTGGATTTTGGGCGGTAAAAGTGATTGTCGGTTATGCCAAAAATGGACCTGATGTGTCTATAAACTATGGTTTATAGGGTTCATCGGGTCCGATGTGTTTGTTAAAAGGTGAGCTTGTTGGCCACCCGATATGTTTCTCAACCGCTAGATCTTTAGCTTAGGATCCAACGGTCAGTTTTGGACTGCTAGTTTGTTTTGGTGGGCTACGTCCTTGGGCTCAATTTGTCATCTTGCGACCATGGATTGGGGTGAACTTGCCCTTTTGGTGAGCCCCACCACCGAGGTCGTTGTTTGTATACTATTTCTCTTTTTTAATTGAATAAGAAGGATCCGCTCTTGACCTTAGCAAAAAGAAAACACAAACATTTAAAATTCATCATAAAACATCAACCTGTAACTAATTATAGAAATTATATTAATTAAAAACAATTATAAAAAATATTGTGCATTGAATAGTGGTGCTTACAAAAATTCATGTTGAAAAAATAAGATTCTATTAAATTAAACAACAATTTAAAGATTAATAAGTTAATATACAAATTCTTCTCATTCTAAAAGTAATTCTTGTATATGATATTACATATGTGTAAAAATATTATACACAAACAAACAACCACACGCAAACAAAAGTGCAACAAACCAATACATGGCATAAAATAAAAGCACATACATTTAAAATTCTATCATCATAAAACATGAATTTGTAAACTAATTTGTAAATTTTATGATTATTTTGTTTGTATTTATCATCATCATTAGGGCCATTTGATATATTTTTTATTTTACATTGAATGATTGTGGTTACAAAAAAAATCACGGTCATAGTCACATGTGATGTTGTGCCTATTTGTATTGTTGAAAAGTATATATTGATTAAGAGCAATCATGAAGACTTGTGATTTTAAAACATACAAAAACTGGTGATGATGCTTACAAGGAAAATCCATAACCATTGTTACTTGTGGTATTGTCATGATCATTTGTATCTATACAATTTATTAACTAAAAATATTTGTGAAATTTTGATTTTATATGAAATAGATAAACTCCAACCATCTTGTACCTGCTAACATGGCGAATTTTCCCTATACCAACAAGGGAAACTAACCTGATCATAGATCCCAATTAGATCTTCTTTCATTTGGGATGGATAATTCCAACGGGTTTTAAAGGATCCTATAAATTGCTATATGTGTTTAAAGATCGCTTCTTGGAGGAAGACTTCAATTAAATCAACAAAAAAAAACAGCTAACCTATGTGTATCAAGTCCTATCTACACTACTTATAACTACTCTAATCTAGTCCTAACTCTCCTAATCTATCCTGCAGGGGAAAAACAAAAGGATTTTAAACATCATATATAAATCCCAAGTCCAAATGAATAAATTATTGATCCACATAAGAACAATGATGTATTAAATCCTAATCACAATCCAATTACTTATACAGGAATATACATTCCTTTCCATACAAATACCACTTGCAATTGATGTTTAATAAAGTCTGGAATCAACAACCTTTCATGAATTATCAATGCTATTGAATTACATTCAAATAACTAGGAATAACCATGAACTGCTAGTTATCAATATGCACAAAGAAAATCACATTTGTCTTTATACGAGCAACAACACACTGTTTCTAAACATATGAGAGAAAATGGAAATAAATCTGAAATGCAAGCTCCTTGTTGAACCAAAGAGTGTTCTTTATGCACAATAAATCAAAGTTGTTCTCTCCAAACAAAAATCCCTTCTCTCATCTTCGGAGGTAATACTTATGTAATCCAAAATGACTTTCGGTCTTCCCTATGTTATTTTCAATATACAAATCAGAATACACAGATGTGGAACAATCGGTGTCACTGCTGACATGTAGAAGGTATTTCTTGTCCCTGGAGCACTTCATTTCCTGGGGAAATGAATAGGCGTTGATTAGAAGAGGATGACTATGGGTCATCTCTTGATGATGAAACCTTGGGCGATTTCACTTTCAGAATACACAGGAAACGCATGGAACTCGACTGAAAACACCTAAGGCTACCTCTTTAAATGACACATCCACATATATGGATTCTCTGGATCCACTTATGCATCTCTTACTCCTCGGCTATAGAGAAAAATTGTATTAGCTATGATTATGAGGAATATGCCAAACATGCTTCTAAACAAACCTTGCATTCAGCCACCATTTCTCTTAATCGCAAAATGTAGAGAAATCATGATTATTAAGACATTGAACCCATTATAACCACTATTCACATTGCCCATAATATTCATTATCATTCAAGAATCCATTTGCAATGCTTCTATAGGTAGACCATTCACTTTACCTTATTTTCTTTCAAAATTCAGGACGAGAACATTTTATTGAATACATAGGAAAACACGGGAAAACCCGCGGCTGGGCCATAAGGCTGGACTTGAAAAGTTTTGGACCGAGGCGTATAATTATCACCGAGACCACCATATCACTCCTTTGCATATTGCATAACCCCCAGGCTCCGCTCATTGCGATAAGTGATCGGCGAGTCGACCAAAAAAAATAAAATAATTCAATAGTGGGTGAATAGGCCTTGGGTTCCATTGGAGCCCAATTGCAGTATGCGATGGGGCTCCCGACCCGAAATATATATATGCTACACTTAATAGTCCCGGTGGGTCCGCAATGCATGACTTTCCTTTGAAAAGCCTAGACCCTAGCATATTATCGAGAAACATAGAAAAACACGGGAAAACCCCGTGGCCGAGCTGTAGGGCCGGACTTCAAATGTTATACCCTCCCTTTATAATCATCGTCGAGTCTGATATATAATGGTGTGCCTTATATATAAGCCTCAGGACCTTGTTGATTGCGATATGCGATGGGGAAGCAGACCCGATAATGTATATATTTTACTTTATAGTCGTGTCAGGTCCGCTATATCGCATTGGCCTTATGTATAGGATTTGACTCCTAGCGGTTGTGATATGGTTCCAGACCCAATATATATGAAATATGGTTAATAATGCCATCAGGTCTCGAGTGTAGCAGTGAACATCATGCCTTAGTGTTGATTCCGATAGGTGAAAAGGGATGATTTATGCATGGTTTGCGAAGTATTTCTGTTGTAAAGAGTTTGATGGAAATAATGATGCGAAGGGAAGGGTGGCGAGATCATCCTGCATCATCGCCCTCTTTGATATTGTGCATGACCCCATCACAGCATATCTAAATTTAATTAATTAATATGGATAGATAGATAGATAGATAGGATAGATGGATAGATGGATAGATTAAATTTATAAATTTATTTTAAAAAATGAAATATTAACAAATGAATAAATATTTCATATTACAAAATCATATATTTTTAATTTTTTTTTATAATTATAAATAATTTTAATAACCAAATTCAAATATTTTTCAAATAACTATGTTTTTGGACCTAAAACTTAACTATAATTTTTTTATCACATGATTGAAATTGTAAATTCTATATAATTTCCTAAGTTTAAAAGTAAATTATTTGTATAATATCAGTTAATCTAAATTATATTTATCATAATAAAGAATTACTAAATATTTTAATAATGTAAAATTATTTTAGAAATAATTATTCTTAGTTTATTATCAAATTTTGGTAAAATAGACCAAAATGCCAAAGTACTTTTGCTTCGGTAGATTTAAGTACCTATGTGTCCTCGAATGGATGTAAATCTATTTGTGAGTTATTATAAGGGTATATTAATTACTTATTAGTTTGAAGGGATGGGGATCACCATAGGTGTCTCTCCCATTTTATATTTATTGAATTTTAATTCCCTATCTTTCCTCGAATGGGTGTAAATCAACTTTTGAGTTATTATAGTGTACACTAATTACTCATTAATTGAAGAGATGGGCATCACTATATGTGTCTCTCCCATTATATATTAATTGAATTTTCCTTCATGTGTGCTCCCTAGTTGGCCAAACAATCCACCAACACCTTATGTGTCCTTAAAACATGAAATAACAAAGGTATATTCAAATTGTGCTACTAGATCCATGAATATTTGAATTATTATTTATGAATTCCAATTTGGGAGCGAGTGTAAGAAGATATATCAAATAACTATGAATACTCTCCAACAAATAGTATAAACGTTCTACAGTTATGACATTTTTGGGTATTCAAAATATTGGAAAGGGAAACAAAAAATTTTTCTTAAAATGTAGGAAAACAATTTGTGATTCATGGGGTTGCATACATCAAATGTTGCAATTGAACAATTTGGTTGTAGTAGGGGTATTCTTGGAGAGTAGATTTTTTTTACAACAAAGGCAACACCTTCACCAAGTCAAATTTACATTATTGGCAGAAATTATCTGACCAATTGAAAACTGAAGACCTTCCATTCCATAGAAAGTTTAACCATGTTTTTAGGTGACTCATCTTTCTTTTTTTGCAAGCTTTTAATACCATGATACATCATTAATTACATTTCAAAATTATTATTGGTATCCCTTGCTAACCAATGCATAGTATTTATTAAAGTCTTCTTTGAAATTAAACTAAATCCTCCCTACATTTGCAACCCTTTATATTTTATTATTATTATTATAACTATCAAAATAAATTTAATACTTCAGCTTTTAAAATACTCAATTATGAACACATTTGAAATAATATTTAATATGTTTTCATATTTCATTTATAAAATATATACATTCCCAATCTAACAAACATCTTTAATTATTTAGACAATAATTATTAATTATAAAAATTTTATTAATAGTCACAATGATAAATTCTAATTATTTTTTTTAATTTAATTATGAACATATTTTAAATAATATTTAATATGTTTTCATATTTCATTTATAAAATATATGCATTCCCAATGTAACAAATATCTTTAATAATTTAGGCAATAATTATTCATTATAAAAATCTTATTTGCAGTCAGAATGATAAATTCTAATTATTTATTTTTCTAAACCACAAAGCAATGTCTATTTATGTTGGCCCATTAAATATTTTTATACGTTACATTTATCTTGTAACATTAAACGTGATTATATTTTATTTAATAATTTAAGAAATATAGATATGAAATTAATAATTTATTTACATTTATAAAATTATTTAAAAAATATTGAATATTAAAAAATAAATTTTATTTTTAGTTTCCTTTTATAATTATAAAATATTTAAATATTTAAATTAAAATAATTCTGAAATAACTAAATTTTTGACTTAGTTTTTAACCATCAAAATTTTTATCACAAAATGAAAATAATTATTTCTATATTAATTTCTTAATTTTAAAAGTGATTTTTTTACAAAAATATCAACTAATTAAAAATATATTGAAACCAATGATATGATTATTATGATTTTTAAGATGCATGTTTTTATTATATGAAATTTGGGCGAAGCATTTTTAATATGGTTTTTTTGAAGAGAGAGAAAGAGAGAGAGTATATGAATTAAATTTAGTCTCGAATGTTTTCCTTATATTGAAAGCTAAATAGTTTTGAAATCCATCCTTCCCAAAATGATTGAATAGACAGAGAATTAAGATGTGAGTTGTAATAGTTTAAATTATTTTATCAAGGAAGATGATCAATTATCATATATTCAAATGTTGGATCCCAAACTCATTATGAAAAAGGTCTCATCACATTTGTTTTGTTTGAAAATATTACTATTGCTAAAAAATCTAGATATAAAAAATTAAAAATAATAATAATAACAACAACATGATATATTTTGAATTTTAAAATACCTTATTCATAATTAATTTAATTCCAAATCCAACTCTTCTAGAGTTGGTAACTTAAATGGTTGGGAGCACTCTCTCATTCTTAGGACAATTCAATTCCAAAAGATAAATTAAAAAGTTTTATTTTACTTAACGAAAGTATAATTTCTTATTAAATTATAAATTTCTATAATTAATAATTATATATATAGTATGCTTAAAACATAGAATAAGCGCAAATAAAATAAATAATATTTTATTTTTATTAAAATAAAATATTTTTGGCAGGTCCCGAAATCTAACCATTATTTGATATATATAATCACTTTTCGAATGCGATACGGTGCGTTTAACAAATTTGAAATTCCGGAAATTATTGCAACCAGTGAATAGTTAAAGACTTGTTGATGTGGCAGTGAAGAGAAGTGGTTTTTTGCGGTCAAGAAAAGCACGACCGTTGCAGAGGTGGCAGTGAGAGAAGTGTGTGTTTTTTTTGCAGAGGTGGCAGTCAAGAAAGCAGAGCCGTTGAATCCAACCAGCAATATTTATTTCCAATCCTTCTCCCAATCTCTACCATTTCCGAATCTCCTCCTCCTCCTACCTTTTCCGAATCTACCTGTGCTGGGCTGAGTCTAGTCTTGTCTTGGAGCTCCATGTCATGTCTGGTCTCGTCTGGTATGAGTTTTGTGTGGTCTGGTTTTGTCTGGTATGAGTCTGGTATGGTCTGGTCCGGTATGTGTTGTTGTGTTGCGAGGTACTGGGAGGAGGAGAGGGTAAACATGACATCTATTCAATTCAATTTTTAATCAGCAGGAGCAGGAGCAGGAGCGAAAGGGTTCAATCCCAGGCAGATATATGAGGAGATATCCACCCACATCTTTCTCGATCCTAGCAGGCAAATTTATGTACCTGTAAGATCTGTTTTCTTTTCATTGGGTTACTTTTTTCTAATCTTGGTATAGATTTTAGATTAGCTTAGTAAGTGACGGCATACATACATTACAGGGTTTAATATGAATTTTGTAATTTGATGCAATTGGCTCGCTCTGTTCAAGAAGTATTATTGAATTGCTCGGCTAAGCTAACTTAAATATGAATTGGTATTGGTACCTGCACCAGTTTTCGAATCCACAGGTGTGCGGAAGGATTGAATCCAGGTAGAGTAGGTAAATTCAAATATATACATGATCAACAAAATGATGAGTGGGATGAGCAGGAACTAATTTGGTCTGGGATTGGCCCTTTTCAAGCTGTAATTTGATTTGGGATCGGCCCTGCATAATTATGAATCATAACCTTCATTATGACATAAGTATTTATACGCCCCATAATTGCTAGTACCCATTTTAAATTCTAAGAGAATAAATCAGGCATCAGATGCAACTAATAATTTCATTTCAATTAATGTAAGAACCGAGTTTAGCATAGAAGCCGAGTAATTCAGATTCAGTTCACTGTGTCCTGCGTATAATTTACAGCCACACACTCAAACAAACTGAGTTATTCTAGCGACCAACGACAGTTCACCGCCCTCTTTGTGAATTTAAACTTTGAGATTTATTCCAGCGGCAGTTCACTGATCTGTGCGTCCAAAATATAATTAGTTACAGTCTTGAAGGAGGTCTTGAACCTCCGTTCTGTTGGGTAACGTTCTGTTGCCGGGATTTGAACCCGAGTCGCCTTGATAGCTTATGACATATTGAATCCAAAAATATGATTAGTTACACTTTTGAACGTCCGACCTGCTGAATAAGGTTTAGTTGCAGGGAGTTGAACCCGGGTCACCTTGAGAGCTTATGAAATATTAAATCCAAAAATATGATTAGTTATACTCTTGAAGGAGGGCTTCAACCTCCGACCTGATGGATGACGTTTCGTTGCCGGGATTTGAACCCGGGTCGCCCTGCGAGTTTATGAAATCTTACATCCAATATATAATTACTTATAGTCTTGGAGGGCTTGGACCTCCGACCTCCTGGGTAACGTTCCCTTGCCGGGATTTGAACTCGGGTCACATTGAGAGTTTATGAAATATTGAATCTAAAATATAATTAATTACACTGTTGAAGTAGGGTCTGAACCTCTGACCCGATGGGATTTTGCTATGTGGCCTTCGGATTTGATGAAATATTAAATCCAAAATATAACTAGTTAGACAGTTGAAGTAGGGCTTGAACCTCTGCCATATTTATTCCAGCGACAGATCACTTATATGTTTATTTATCAGTAAACTTTGAGGGTTTATGAAATATAATCAGTTGAAACGAGGGCTTGAACTTCCTGGGTAAGGTTTCGTTGGCGGGATTTGAACCCAGGATTTGAACCTCAGACCACATGGGTAACGTTCTGTTCCCGTTATGGGCGCATAAATATTTATGTCGTATTATGGTGCTGCATAACTGTGAACCTTATTCGCTGTGGTTGTGGTTGCATATATGCAGGTCTCTCTGTGGTGGTTCCCAACGTCCCTGAAATGCATTTCGCAGTTTCAATGGCATGGGCCGTTCTTAACACAATGCCTGCTCTGCTCAATTCAAACCAATTCTTGCCTCTCGTCACAGACGGAACTCAGCCTCAGCCTCAACCTGGTACTCAGAGCTAGATCCATCCGTCACAAAACCTGACCTCCGCCCGCTGTTGCGCTTTAATTCAATTCAATTCTCTGATACCCATGGAAATTGGTTTGCACAGACCAAAAAACTTAGGTCTATATGGTGCTGATAACAGGGCCATGGAACTTGGCTAACAAGCAGGTCTGATAATGTATGTATAAAATGTGTAACTTATCTCCAAGAATTTGGGAGGATTAAATAATTGAATCGTATTATATTGTGGTTGCAGGAGTTATGTAGGGAGCTAGGCGGTTATAGCATGTATCAACTATGCAGAGGACGCATATATTTCAGAGTAATCTCAACTGAATACTTTTCCTTTTCTCACATGACGTGACTCAGAGATTTGCATGCTCTGTTGCATTTTCGGAATGCATGCTCTGTTGCATTTTCTCAATTTGTTGTTGTTCTTCTCTATGAAAACTCTTTCCAGTTATATTTGAGGATCTTCATCTGGGTTTTGAGGATCCTTTGTTCAAACTGGGAATGCATGCTCTGTTGGATTTTCTTCTATCCAGCTGGGGATCCTCTGTATTTGAGGATCTTCTGCTGGATTTTGAGGACGCTTTGTTCGATCAAGCGAATATTTTCGGGGCTGCTCTGTTGGATTTTCTTCTATATCAAACTCAAGGTATGAAAACTCCTTCCAGTTATCTTATCATCGTTCTTTCTTTGATCATTGTCTGATAACACATTAAATTCAAGTTTAGCTCTCCTTTCATTGTCTACCATATTTAATTTCTTCGAAGAACAACATGTAATTTAGATATATACTGGACATTGAGATTCAGTTCGAGTGCATGTTTTGGTAAATCATTTGGGGATCACTGAACAGATAGACATCCAATGGGATGTGTAATCTTTGCGAGATTTTATAATAGGCTGAACTGCAAATTGAGAGGCAGTGAAAATTTTCAGAGAGATTTGTTGGACTCACCCTATTTCCCAAATTTGTAGTTAATAATTAGAACTATCCCCAATACCTTTACTGTTTTAACCACAGCTTCACCAATGTCCAGGTGCCTATCAAATGGTTGGTGCTAATCTATATGACTTTTCCCCACAGCTTCACCAATGTCCAGGTGCCTATCAAATGGCTGGTGCTAATATATTTGAAATAGACTGTGAGAGTTTTCGTTGACTTATTCTTTTCAGGCATACCTGCAGCCGATGTTATTTTCTGCCAAGAATTTCTTTCGCCTGGCTTAATTTAGTACAAAAAATTTCATTAGTATGATATTTGGGTTTTAGTATAATATTTGTCTTCTTTATTCTCATAAAACTGAAAGACTGAATCTAAGTATTAATAGATCGTAAATTTTGATAGGAATCACGAGCTGATAATTATAAAAAGATTATAGCCAGTGATGAGTCGAATCTTGGTATGTTACGCTCAGAGAAAGGTGATCTACCCAACTATGTTTGGAGATTAGGAATATAGTGAGGCAGTTAGCTGCAGAGAAAAGCCACGAGATATGAGTGAGCTAATTTAATACAGTGAGAGAGTGGCAATATAAAACATTAAAAGTCACCCGATATGTTTATCCGTCTCGTTGAAACAATCATTACTTATTGCACAGCGTTGCAAGCGTTCAACGATTTGATGTTTCAGAATGATCCAACAAGCGATTCGTGTGCCATCTCATTCTTTTGCTGTTTTCATGGCTGCGCTTTAACTGGACTTAGTTTCCATGAATTGGCTTTTTTTTAAATGATTTTGAATTTTTTTTTTAATGTTTAGATTAACTCCGTTTCTCAAATTTATTTTGAATTAAGCTTTTGGCTTTTACATTTTACAGATATATTTTTCATTTAATATATATTCCTTCCTAAATGAATTTAGATATTAGTAAATTTAATTTCTTTTAAATAAAATTTCTTATATTTTCTTTATTGATAGTATTTATTTTGATTTATTTTTAAATTATTTGTTTATTAATATTATTTGATTAAATTTATCTTTTAAAATATGTTAAAATTTACATAAGTTATTAAGTTTTACACTTTATTTTCTATGTATTTTAAGAGTGATTTTGAATATGTTTTTAATGAAAAGTTAACCTAGAGTGCATTGGGATAGAATAAAGTAGACTAAGCTACATAAGAATAGGCTAGACTAGTTTAGATTAGATTATGGAAAGCTAGAGCCAGTTAGAGTAGGCTAGGCTAGGCTAGAATAGGCTAAGCTATGGCAAACTAGAGTAGACTAGGCTAGAATAGGCTAAGCTATGCTAAACTAGAGTAGACTAGGCTAGGCTAGAGTAGATTAGGGCTGCTATAGGCTAGGTTAGGCTACAATAAGGTAGGGAAGGTTATGCTAGAGTAGGTTAGGATCGAGAAGGGTAGGGATAGGCTAAGCTAGGGTAGAGTAAGGGAGGGATAAGCTAGGATAGGCTAGACTAGGTAGGTTATGTTGGACTAGGTTTAGGCTAGGCTAGGTTAGGCTAGGCGAGGTTAGAGTAGGTTAGGCCAGGGTAGAGTAAGTTAGGTTAGGTTAGCCTAGAGTAGGTTAGAGTAGGCTAGGCTAGAGTAGGCTGTGTTAGGTTAGGCTAGGTTAGGGAAGGTTATGCTAGAGTAGGTTAGGATCGAGAAGGGTAGGGATAGGCTAAGCTAGGGTAGAGTAAGGGAGGGATAAGCTAGGCTAGGCTAGACTAGGTTAGGTTATGTTGGACTAGGTTTAGGCTAGGCTAGGTTAGGCTAGGCTAGGTTAGAGTAGGTTAGGCCACGGTAGAGTAAGTTAGGTTAGGTTAGCCTAGAGTAGGTTAGAGTAGGCTAGGCTAGAGTAGGCTGTGTTAGGTTAGGCTAGGGTAGGCTAGCCTAGGGTAGGCAAAGGTATGCAAGAATAGAGTAGGTTAGGATAGGCTAGGTTTGGGTAGTGTAGGGTAAGGTAGGCTAGGATCTAGGTTAGAGTAGGTTAGATTAGGCTAGTTTAGGCTAGAGTAGGTTAGAGTAGGCTCGAGTACACTTGACTAGAGTAGGTTAGAGTGGTCTTGGATAGAGCACGTTAGGTTATGTTAGACTAGGTTTAGGCTAGGCTAGGTTAGGCTAGGCTAGGTTAGAGTAGGTCAGGCTAGGGTAGAGTAAGTTATGCTAGGTTAGGCCAGACTAGGTTAGAGTAGGCTAGGCTAGAGTAGGCTACGTTAGGTTAGACTATGTTAGGCTAGGCTAGAGTAGGTTAAGATATTTCATGCTAGGCTACGTGTGAATAGGCCATGCTAGGAGATAGTAGCTTAAGCTACGCTGGGGAAGAGTATGTCAGAGTAAGCTAGGCTAGAGTAGGCTAGGTTATGCAAGGGTAGGCTAGGTTAGAGTAGGCTGGAGTAGGCAATGGTAGGCTAGGCTAGGCTAGGGTAGTGTAGAGTAGGTTAGTCTAGGCTACGCTCGAGTAGGTTAGAGTAGGCCATGCTAGTGTAGGATATGTTAGGTTAGACTAGGTAAGGCTAGGCTAGAGTAGGTTAGGCTATGTGATGCTAGGATACGTGAGAGTAGGTCATTCTAGGAGAGAGTAGCTAAGGCTAGGATAGGCTAGAGAAGGCTAGAGTAATCTAGGCTACATTAGGCTAGGTTAGTCAAGAGTAGGCTAGGCTAGAGTAAGTTAAGCTAGGATAGAGTAGGTTAAGCTAGGCTAGACTGCTTTAGGCTAGGCTAGTGTAGGTTAGGCTAGGTTAGGCTAGGTTAAGCTAGATTAAGTTAGTCTAGGCTAAAGTAGGTTAAGTTAGGCTAGACTAAAGCACGTTAGGCTAGAGTAGGCTAGGTTGGGCTAGGCTACAATAGAGTAGGCTAGGATAGAGTAGGTTAGGCTATTGTAGGCTACACTAGTCTAGGCTACAGTAGGCTACACTAGCCTAGGCTAAAGTAGCCTAGAGTAGGCTATAGTAGGCTATGCTATAGTAGGCTAGAGCAAACTAAGCTAGGCTACACTAGGATAGGCTAGGTTAAGCTAAAGTAGGCTATGGTTGGCTAGGGTAGGCTAGAATAGAATAGTTTAATCTAGGCTAGGCTAGGCTAGAGTAGGTTAGGCTACACCATACTAGGCTAGGGAAGAGTAAGTTAGATTACGCTAGGCTAGGCTAGGCACAAGTAGGTTAGGATAGGCTACAGTAGGTTAGGTTAGGCTAGGCTAGGGTAGGCGAGAGCAGGTCATGCTAGGCGAGAGTAGGTTAGGCAAGTTTAGGCTAGGTTACAGTAGGTGAGAGTATTCTAAGCTAGAGTAGGCTTGGCTAGCGAAGAGTAGGCTAGGCTAAGGTAGGATAGGCTAGAGCAAGTTAGGCTAGCATAAAATAAGTTAGGCTAGGCTAGGCAAGGCTAGTGTAAGTTAGGATAGGTTAGGCTAGGCTAGATTAGGTTAGTTTAGGCTAGAGTAGGTTGGGCTAGAGTAGGTTAGGTAATAGTAGGTTAGGTTATGTTACATTAGGCTAGGATAGAGTAGGTTAGGCTAGAGTTGGCTAGGGTAAGATAGGCTAGGCTATGCTAGAGTAGGCTGGGATAGGTTAGGATAGACTAGGATATATAAGGCTACAATAGGATAGGCTATAGCAGCTTAGGCTACACTAGGCTCTTCTAGAGTAGGGTAGGCTATGCTAGAATAATCTAGGCTTGGCCATGCTAGGTTATGCTAGTTAAGAGTAGGCTAGGCTAGGCTAGAGTAAGTTAGGCTATGCTACGCTAGTCTAGGATATGCTACAATAGGAAAGGGTAGGCTAGACTAGGTTAGGCTAGGCTAGAGTAGGCTACGCTAGAGTTGTCTAGGCTATAATAGGCTAGGGTATAGTAGGTTAGATTAGGCTAGGCTAGGCTGGGCTAGAGTAGGTCAAACTTGGCTAGGCTAGGCCATAGCAGGTTAGGATATGCTAGGGTAAGTTAGTTTAGGCTAGCCTAGCCTAGAGTAGGTTAGGCTAGTGTTGGCTAGGCTAGCATAGTATAGGGTAGGGTAGGTCATGCTATGCTAGGCTAGTGTATAGTACGTTAGGCTAAAGAAGTCTATGATAGGCTATAGTAGGCTAGGCTAAGCTAGAGTAGGCTAGGCTAGGATAGAGTATATTAGTTAAGGCTACGCTAGTGTAGGCCAAGCTAGGCTAGAGTAGGTTACATTAGGCTAGTCTAGGCTAGGTTGTAGTAGGCAATGTTAGAGTATTATAGGCCATGATACACTAGAGTAGTCTAGGCTAGACTAAAGCGTTCTAGGGTAGGCTAGAGTAAGCTATGCTTGCTAGGTTAGGCTAGAGTAGACTCGGCTACAGTAGTCGAGGCTAGGATAGAGTACGATAAATTATGATAGGCCATAGTAGGTTATAGTAGGCCACAGTGGGTTAGGCTATGCTTGACTAGAGTAGGTTAGGTTAAACTAGGGTATAGCATTCTAGGCTACACTAGAGTATGTTAGGCTAGACTAGTCTAGGTTAGGCTAGGTTAGGCTAGGTTGCAGTAGGATACGATAGAGTAATCCAAGGTAGGGTATGGTAGGGTAGAGTAAGCTAGGCTATAGGCTATAATAGGGGATGTAATGTTATGTTAGGCTATAATAGGTTGTAGTAGGGTACACAAGGATAATGTAGTCTAGGCTAGGCTAAAGTAGGCTAGGCTAGGCTCGATTAGGCTAGGATAGGATTTACTTAGCTATAGTAGGCTAGGATAGATTAGGGTAGAGCGAGGGGGTTAATAATCACTTAAATGAAAGTCACAAAATGTTTTTTAAAATATTCTAAAATTATTAGTATTTAGGGTTTGGGGTTTAGTGTTTAGGGTTCATGTTTTAGGATTTAGGGTTTATAAGGATTTACTAAATTATTTTAATAAACACTTAAACAAAAGTTAGAAAACACTTTTTAAAATGTTATAAAATGCTTAGTGTTTAGGATTTAAGGTTTAGGGTTTAGGGTTTGAGGTTTGGGGCTTACAGTTTAGGGTTTCTTGTTTAGGGTTTATAACGCTTTAGCAAATTATTTTAATAAACACTGAAATAAAAGTTACAAAATGATTTTTGAAATGCTATAAAATGATTAGGGTTTAGGGTTTAGCTTTTAGGGCTTGGGGTTTAGGGTTTATGGTGGTTGAGCGTTTAGGGTTTATGGTTTATACGACTTTAGTAAATGGTTTTAATCAAGGCTTAAATAAAAGGTACAAAATTCTTTTTAAAATGATATAAAATGCTTAGGGTTTAGTGTTCATGGTTTGGCCTTTAGGATTCACGGTTTAGGATTTACAAGAGCTTAGTAAATTCTTTTAATAAATTCTTAAATGAAAGATCCAAAATTCTTTTTAAACTATTATGAAATTCTTATTGTTTAGGGTTTTGGGTTTTGATTTTGGGTTTTAGGTTTAGGTTTTAGGGTTTATAAGACTTTAGTAAATGCTTTTAATAAACACATAAATAAAAGTTACAAAACAATTTTTAAAATGTTATCAAAATTTTAGGATTTAGGCTTTAGGCTTTAGGGTTTGGGGTATCACGTTTAGAGTTTAGAATTTAGGGTTTATAATACTTGATTTAATGGTTTTAATAAACACTTAAATAAAAATTACGGACTACCTTTTAAAATGTTATAAAATGCTTAGTGTTTATGGTTTAGAGTTAAGGGTTTGAGATTTATTGTTTGGAGTTTAGGGTTTAGGGTTTATAACACTTTCATAAAAGCTTTTAATAAACACTTAAATAAAATTTAGGCAAGAATAGAGTAGGTTAGGATATGCTAGGTTTGGGTAGTGTAGAGTAAGGTAGGCTAGGCTCTAGGTTAGAGTAGGTTATGTTAGGCTAGTTTAGGCTAGAGTAGGTTAGACTAGGCTCGGGTACACTTAACTAGAGTAGGTTAGAGTAGGCTTGGATAGAGCATGTTAGGTTATGTTAGACTAGGTTTAGGCTAGGCTAGGTTAGGATAGGCTAGTTTATAGTAGGTTAGGCTAGGGTGGAGTAGGTTATGCTAGGTTAGGCTAGACTAGGTTAGAGTATGCTACGCTAGAGTAGGTTATGTTAGGTTAGACTATGTTAGGCTAGGCAAGAGTTGGTTAAGATATTTCACACTAGGCTACGTGTGAATAGGTCATGCTAGTAGATAGTAGCTTAAGCAAGGCTAGAGTAGGCTAGCCTATGTAAGAGTAGGCTAGGCTAGAGTAGGCAATGATAGGCTAGGCTAGGCTAGGGTAGTGTAGAGTAGGTTAGGCTAGGTTACGCTCGAGTAGGTTAGAGTAGGCCACGCTAGTGTAGGATATATTAGGTTAGACTAGGTAAGGCTAGGGTAAAGTAGGTTAGGCTATGTCATGCTACAGTACGTGAGAGTAGGTCCTGCTATGAGAGAGTAGCTAAGGCTAGGCTAGGCTAGAGTAGGTCAGAGTAATCTAGGCTAGAGTAGGCTAGGTTAGTCAATAGTAGGCTAGGCTAGGCTAGAGTAGGTCAGAGTAATATAGGCTAGAGTAGGCTAGGTTAGTCAATAGTAGGCTAGGCTAGAGTAAGTTAGGCTAGGATAGAGTAGGTTAAGCTAGGCTAGACTTATTTAGGCTAGGCTAGAGTAGGTTAGGCTAGGTTAAGCTAGATTAGGTTAGTCTAGGCTAGAGTAGGTTAGGTTAGGCTAGACTACAGTAGGTTAGGCTAGAGTAGGCTAGCTTGGGCTAGGCTATGATAGAGTAAGCTAGGGTAGTATAGGATAAAGTAGGTGAGGCTAGAGTAGGCTAGGCTAGTCTACGGTAGCCTAGAACATGCTAGGCTAGAGTAGGTTAGTCTATTGTAGGCTACACTAGTCTAGGCCAGAGTAGGCTACACTAGCTTAGGCCAAAGTAGCCTAGAGTAGTCTACAGTGGGCTATGCGATAGTAGGTTAGAGCAAGCTAGGCTAGGCTACACTAGGATAGGCTAGGTTAAGCCAAAGTAGGCTATGGTTGCTTAGGGTAGGCTAGAATAGAGTAGTTTCAGCTAGGCTAGGATAAGCGAGGATAGGCTAGGCTAGGCTAGGGTAGAGTAGGTCAGGGTAGGCTAGCCTAGAGTAGGTTAGGCTACACCACACAAGGCTAGCGAAGAGTAGGTTAGGTTACGCTAGGCTAGGCTAGGCACGAGTAGGTTAGGATAGGCTAGAGTGGGTTAGGTTAGGCTAGGATAGGGTAGGCGAGAGTAGGTCATGCTAGGTGAGAGTAGGTTAGGCTAGGTTAGACTAGAGTAGGCTAGGTTAGAGTAGGTGAGAGTATTCTAGGCTAGAGTAGGCTTGGCTAGGGAAGAGTAGGCTAGGCTAATGTAGGATAGGCTAGAGCAAGTTAGGCTAGGATAGAATAAATTAGGCTAGGCTAGGCAAGGCTAGTGTAAGTTAAGATAGGTTAGGCTAGGCTAGATTAGGTTAGTCTAGGCTAGAACAGGTTGGACAAGGCTAGGCTAGAGTAGGTTAGGAAATAGTAGGTTGGGTTATGTTACATTAGGCTAGGATAGAGTAGGTTATGGTAGAGTCGGCTATGGGAAGATAGGCTAGGCTACACTAGAGTAGGTTGGGCTAGGTTAGGTTAGAGTAGGCAAGGCTATACTAGGTTAGGCTATGCTAGAGTACAATGGACTAGTGCAGACTATAGTAGCCTAGGATAAGGTAGAGTATGCTAGGCTAGCCAAGGCTAGAATAAGCTAGGTTAGGCTAGAGTAGGCTTGACTAGGCTAGAGTAGGTTAGGCTAAGGTAGTCAAGGGTAGAGTAGGCTAAAGTAGGCTAGGCAAGGTTAGGCTAGAGTAGGCTAGGCTAGGCTAGGCTAGAGTAGGGTAGAGTAGGGTAAGTTATTCTAGGCTATAGTAGGCTAGAGTAGGTTAGTCTAGAGTAGTCTAGGCTAGGCTAGAGTAGGGTAGGCTAGGCAAGGCTAATCTAGAGTAGGCTATATAAGGCTACTATAGGATAGGCCATAGTAGGTTAGGCTAGGCTAGGCTAGGCTAGGGTCTACTAGAGTAGGGTAGGCTATGCTAGAGTAATCTAGGCTTGGCCACGCTAGGTTATGCTACTTAAGAGTAGGTTAGGCTAGGCTCTAGTAGAGTAGGGTAGCCTATGCTAGAGTAATCTAGGCTTGGCCACGCTAGGATATGCTACTTAAGTGTAGGTTATGCTAGGATACAGTAGGCTAGCTAGGCTAGAGTAAGTTAGGTTATGCTATGCTAGGCTAAAGTAGGCTATGCTAGGCTAGGATATGCTACAATAGGCAAGCATAGGCTAGACTAGGTTAGGCTGGGCTAGAGTAGGCTAGGCTATCGTAGGCTAGGGTATAGTAGGTTAGGTTAGGCTAGCTTATCTTAAGCTACGCTAGGTTGGGCTAGAGTAGGTCAAACTTGGTTAGGCTAGGCCATAGTATGTTAGGATACGCTAGAGTAGGTTAGTCTAGGCAAGGATAGCCTAGAGTAGGTTAGGATAGGGTTGGCTAGGCTAGCATAGTATAGGGTAGGGTATGTCAGGCTATGCTAGGCTAGTGTACAGTAGGTTAGGCTAAAGATGTCTATGATAGGCTATAGTAGGCTAGGCTAGGATAGAGTATCTTAGTTAAGGCTACACTAGTGTAGGCCAAGCTAGGCTAGAGTAGGTTACGTTAGGCTAGTCTATGCTAGGTTGTAGTAGGAAATGTTAGAGTATTATAAGCCACGATAGACTAGAGTAGTCTAGGCTAGACTAAAGCTTTCAAGGGTAGGCTAGAGTAAGCTATGCTAGCTAGGTTAGGCTATAGTAGTTGAGGCTAGGATAGAGTATGATAGATTATGCTAGGTGAGAGTAGGTTATGCTTGGCCATAGTGGGTTAGCATATGCTCGACTAGAGTAGGTTAGGCTAAACTAGGGTATAGAATTCTAGGCTATGCTAGAGTATGTTGGGCTAGACAAGGCTAGACTAGGCTAGGCTAGGCTAGGTTGCAGTAGCATAGGATAGAGTAATCCACGGTAGGGTATGGTAGGGTAGAGTAGGCTAGGCTATAGGCTATAATAGGTTATGTTAGGTTATGTTAGGCTATAATAGGTTTTAGTAGGGTACACTAGGATAAAGTAGTCTAGTTTAGGCTAAAGTAGGCTAGGCTAGGCTCGGTTAGGCTAGGATAGGCTTTACTAAGCTATAGAAGGCTAGGATAGATTAGGGTAGAGCAAGGGGGTTAATAAACACTTAAATTAAAGTCACAAAACGTTTTTTAAAATGTTATAAAATGATTGGTATTTAGGGTTTTGTGTTTAGGGTTTAGGGTTCATATTTTTGGATTTAGGGTTTATAAGGATTTAGTAAATTATTTTAATAAACAATTAAATAAAATTTAAAAACTCTTTTTAAAATGTTATAAAATGCTTAGGGTTTAGGGTTTGGGGTCTAGGGTTTAAGGTTTAGGTTTTATAAGGGTTCAGTAAATGATTTTAATAAAAACTTAAATAAAAGTTACAAAACACTTTTCAAAATGTTATAAAATGCTTAGTGTTTAGGGTTTATGGTTTCATGTTTGGGGTTTACAATTTAGGGTTTATAACACTTTAGTAAATTATTTTAATAAACACTGTAATAGAAGTTACAAAATTATTTTTGAAACGCTTTAAAATGATTAGGGTAAGAGGGCTAGGCTAGGATAGAGTACGCTGGAGAGGTTAGGATAGATAAGATATATAAGCCTACAATAAAGGCTAAATAAAAGCTACAAAAGGCTCTTTAAAATGATAGAAAATGCTAGAATTTAGGCTTAGCCATTAGCCTATGCGAGTTAAGAGTAGGCTAGACAAGACTAAGTAAATTCTATTAAGAAAGTCTAGGAAAGATACAAAAGGCAGGGTAAGCTAGACTAAAATGCTAGGCTAGAGGGCTACGCGAGTTGTCTAGGCTATTAGGCTAGGGTATAGGGGTTAGATTAGGCTAGATAGCCTGAGTAAAGTAGTAAAACTTAAATAAGCTACCAAACAGGTTAGAAAATGCTAGAAAAGGTTAGTTTAGGCTATAGCCTAGATAGGTTAGGCTAGGGTTGCAGGCTAGATAGTAGAGGGTAGGGTAGATAACACTATGCAAGGCTAGTATAAACACTTAAATAAAGAAGACTATGAAAAGCTATAAAAGGCTAGGCTAAGCTAGAGTAGGCTAGGAGGATAGAGTATATAGTTAAGGCTACGCGGTGTAGGCCAATAGGCTAGGTATTACAACACCCTAGTAAGTGTTGTAATAAACACTTAAATAAAAGCCACAAAACACTAAAATAGTATAAAATGCTAAGCGTTCTAGGGTAGGATAGAGTAAGCTATGCTTTAGGTTAGGCTAGAGTAGACTAAGCTACAGGGTCGAGGCTAGGATAAACCACCACAAATTATGAGGCCATACTAGCTAATAGTACACACAATGGGTTAGCCCATGCAGACTAGAGGAGTTAGGAAAAAATAAAGAAAAGCAAAAAGGCTAACGAAGAAAGGTGGAAAAACAAGTCGAGGTAGCTAGGTACCATAAGTTGCACCAGCATACAATACATACCCAAGGTAGGGTATGGTGCCCTAAGTAAGATACACATAAAATTAATACGGTATATCATTTATGTTAGGCTATAAGGTTTAGGGGGTACACAAGGATAATTAGTCTAGGAAGCCTAAAGAAAGCTACAATAGCTCTTAAAATAGGATAAAATTTACTTAGCTATAGGGCTAGGATAGATAACAATACAGCAAAGGGGTTAATATCACTTAAATAAAAGTCACAAAACACTCTTTAAAATGCTAAAAATTAATTAGGGTTTAGGTTTAGGGTTTAGGGTTCAGGGATTAGGATTTAAAGTTTATAACAATTTAATAAATTATTTTAATAAACACGTAAAAAAAGTTACAAAACACTTTTTAAAATGTTATAAAATGCTTAGGGTTTAGGATTTAAGGTATAAGGTATAGGGTTTAAGGTTTGGGGCTTACAGTTTAGGGTTAGGGTTTAGGGTTTATAACACTTTAGTAAATTATTCTAATAAACACTGAAATAAAAGTTACAAAATGATTTTTGAAATGTTATAAAATGATTAGGGTTTAGGGTTTAGCGTTTAGGGCTTAGGGTTTAGGGTTTATAGTGGTTGAGCGTTTAGGGTTTAGGGTTTATACACTTTAGTAAATGCTTTTAATAAACACTTAAATAAAAGTTAAAAATTCTGTTTAAAATGATATAAAATGATTAGGGCTTAGTGTTAGGGTTTGGCCTTTAGGATTCAGGTTTAGGATTTACAAGACCTTAGTAAATGCTTTTAATAAACACTTAAATGAAAGATCCAAAATTCTTTTTAAACTATTATGAAATTCTTATTGTTTAGGGTTTTGGGTTTTGATTTTGGGTTTTAGGTTTAGGTTTTAGGGTTTATAAGACTTTAGTAAATGCTTTTAATAAACACATAAATAAAAGTTACAAAACAATTTTTAAAATGTTATCAAAATTTTAGGATTTAGGCTTTAGGCTTTAGGGTTTAGGGTTTGGGGTTTCACGTTTAGAGTTTAGTGTTTAGGGTTTATAATACTTGATTTAATGGTTTTAATAAACACTTAAATAAAAATTACGGACTACTTTTTAAAATGTTATAAAATGCTTAGTGTTTATGGTTTAGAGTTAAGGGTTTGAGATTTATTGTTTGGAGTTTAGGGTTTAGGGTTTATAACACTTTCATAAAAGCTTTTAATAAACACTTAAATAAAATTTAGGCAAGAATAGAGTAGGTTAGGATAGGCTAGGTTTGGGTAGTGTAGAGTAAGGTAGGCTAGGCTCTAGGTTAGAGTAGGTTATGTTAGGCTAGTTTAGGCTAGAGTAGGTTAGACTAGGCTCGGGTACACTTAACTAGAGTAGGTTAGAGTAGGCTTGGATAGAGCATGTTAGGTTATGTTAGACTAGGTTTAGGCTAGGCTAGGTTAGGATAGGCTAGTTTATAGTAGGTTAGGCTAGGGTGGAGTAGGTTATGCTAGGTTAGGCTAGACTAGGTTAGAGTATGCTACGCTAGAGTAGGTTATGTTAGGTTAGACTATGTTAGGCTAGGCAAGAGTTGGTTAAGATATTTCACACTAGGCTACGTGTGAATAGGTCATGCTAGTAGATAGTAGCTTAAGCAAGGCTAGAGTAGGCTAGCCTATGTAAGAGTAGGCTAGGCTAGAGTAGGCTAGAGTAGGCAATGATAGGCTAGGCTAGGCTAGGGTAGTGTAGAGTAGGTTAGGCTAGGTTACGCTCGAGTAGGTTAGAGTAGGCCACGCTAGTGTAGGATATATTAGGTTAGACTAGGTAAGGCTAGGGTAGAGTAGGTTAGGCTATGTCATGCTACAGTACGTGAGAGTAGGTCCTGCTATGAGAGAGTAGCTAAGGCTAGGCTAGGCTAGAGTAGGTCAGAGTAATCTAGGCTAGAGTAGGCTAGGTTAGTCAACAGTAGGCTAGGCTAGGCTAGAGTAGGTCAGAGTAATCTAGGCTAGAGTAGGCTAGGTTAGTCAATAGTAGGCTAGGCTAGAGTAAGTTAGGCTAGGATAGAGTAGGTTAAGCTAGGCTAGACTTATTTAGGCTAGGCTAGAGTAGGTTAGGCTAGGTTAAGCTAGATTAGGTTAGTCTAGGCTAGAGTAGGTTAGGTTAGGCTAGACTACAGTAGGTTAGGCTAGAGTAGGCTAGGTTGGGCTAGGCTATGATAGAGTAGGCTAGGGTAGTATAGGATAAAGTAGGTGAGGCTAGAGTAGGCTAGGCTAGTCTACGGTAGCCTAGAACATGCTAGGCTAGAGTAGGTTAGTCTATTGTAGGCTACACTAGTCTAGGCCAGAGTAGGCTACACTAGCTTAGGCCAAAGTAGCCTAGAGTAGTCTACAGTGGGCTATGCTATAGTAGGTTAGAGCAAGCTAGGCTAGGCTACACTAGGATAGGCTAGGTTAAGCCAAAGTAGGCTATGGTTGCTTAGGGTAGGCTAGAATAGAGTAGTTTCAGCTAGGCTAGGATAAGCGAGGATAGGCTAGGGTAGGGTAGGGTAGAGTAGGTCAGGGTAGGCTAGCCTAGAGTAGGTTAGGCTACACCACACAAGGCTAGCGAAGAGTAGGTTAGGTTACGCTAGGCTAGGCTAGGCACGAGTAGGTTAGGATAGGCTAGAGTGGGTTAGGTTAGGCTAGGATAGGGTAGGCGAGAGTAGGTCATGCTAGGTGAGAGTAGGTTAGGCTAGGTTAGACTAGAGTAGGCTAGGTTAGAGTAGGTGAGAGTATTCTAGGCTAGAGTAGGCTTGGCTAGGGAAGAGTAGGCTAGGCTAATGTAGGATAGGCTAGAGCAAGTTAGGCTAGGATAGAATAAGTTAGGCTAGGCTAGGCAAGGCTAGTGTAAGTTAAGATAGGTTAGGCTAGGCTAGATTAGGTTAGTCTAGGCTAGAACAGGTTGGACAAGGCTAGGCTAGAGTAGGTTAGGAAATAGTAGGTTGGGTTATGTTACATTAGGCTAGGATAGAGTAGGTTATGGTAGAGTCGGCTATGGTAAGATAGGCTAGGCTACACTAGAGTAGGTTGGGCTAGGTTAGGTTAGAGTAGGCAAGGCTATACTAGGTTAGGCTATGCTAGAGTACAATGGACTAGTGCAGACTATAGTAGCCTAGGATAAGGTAGAGTATGCTAGGCTAGCCAAGGCTAGAATAAGCTAGGTTAGGCTAGAGTAGGCTTGACTAGGCTAGAGTAGGTTAGGCTAAGGTAGTCAAGGGTAGAGTAGGCTAAAGTAGGCTAGGCAAGGTTAGGCTAGAGTAGGCTAGGCTAGGCTAGGCTAGAGTAGGGTAGAGTAGGGTAAGTTATTCTAGGCTATAGTAGGCTAGAGTAGGTTAGTCTAGAGTAGTCTAGGCTAGGCTAGAGTAGGGTAGGCTAGGCAAGGCTAATCTAGAGTAGGCTATATAAGGCTACTATAGGATAGGCCATAGTAGGTTAGGCTAGGCTAGGCTAGGCTAGGCTCTACTAGAGTAGGGTAGGCTATGCTAGAGTAATCTAGGCTTGGCCACGCTAGGTTATGCTACTTAAGAGTAGGTTAGGCTAGGCTCTAGTAGAGTAGGGTAGCCTATGCTAGAGTAATCTAGGCTTGGCCACGCTAGGATATGCTACTTAAGTGTAGGTTATGCTAGGATACAGTAGGCTAGGCTAGGCTAGAGTAAGTTAGGTTATGCTATGCTAGGCTAAAGTAGGCTATGCTAGGCTAGGATATGCTACAATAGGCAAGCATAGGCTAGACTAGGTTAGGCTGGGCTAGAGTAGGCTAGGCTATCGTAGGCTAGGGTATAGTAGGTTAGGTTAGGCTAGCTTATCTTAAGCTACGCTAGGCTGGGCTAGAGTAGGTCAAACTTGGTTAGGCTAGGCCATAGTATGTTAGGATACGCTAGAGTAGGTTAGTCTAGGCAAGGATAGCCTAGAGTAGGTTAGGATAGGGTTGGCTAGGCTAGCATAGTATAGGGTAGGGTATGTCAGGCTATGCTAGGCTAGTGTATAGTAGGTTAGGCTAAAGATGTCTATGATAGGCTATAGTAGGCTAGGCTAGGATAGAGTATCTTAGTTAAGGCTACACTAGTGTAGGCCAAGCTAGGCTAGAGTAGGTTACGTTAGGCTAGTCTATGCTAGGTTGTAGTAGGAAATGTTAGAGTATTATAAGCCACGATAGACTAGAGTAGTCTAGGCTAGACTAAAGCTTTCAAGGGTAGGCTAGAGTAAGCTATGCTAGCTAGGTTAGGCTACAGTAGTTGAGGCTAGGATAGAGTATGATAGATTATGCTAGGTGAGAGTAGGTTATGCCTGGCCATAGTGGGTTAGCATATGCTCGACTAGAGTAGGTTAGGTTAAACTAGGGTATAGAATTCTAGGCTATGCTAGAGTATGTTGGGCTAGACAAGGCTAGACTAGGCTAGGCTAGGCTAGGTTGCAGTAGCATAGGATAGAGTAATCCACGGTAGGGTATGGTAGGGTAGAGTAGGCTAGGCTATAGGCTATAATAGGTTATGTTAGGTTATGTTAGGCTATAATAGGTTTTAGTAGGGTACACTAGGATAAAGTAGTCTAGGTTAGGCTAAAGTAGGCTAGGCTAGGCTCGGTTAGGCTAGGATAGGCTTTACTAAGCTATAGAAGGCTAGGATAGATTAGGGTAGAGCAAGGGGGTTAATAAACACTTAAATTAAAGTCACAAAACGTTTTTTAAAATGTTATAAAATGATTGGTATTTAGGGTTTTGTGTTTAGGGTTTAGGGTTCATATTTTAGGATTTAGGGTTTATAAGGATTTAGTAAATTATTTTAATAAACAATTAAATAAAATTTAAAAACTCTTTTTAAAATGTTATAAAATGCTTAGGGTTTAGGGTTTGGGGTCTAGGGTTTAAGGTTTAGGTTTTATAAGGGTTCAGTAAATGATTTTAATAAAAACTTAAATAAAACTTACAAAACACTTTTCAAAATGTTATAAAATGCTTAGTGTTTAGGGTTTATGGTTTCATGTTTGGGGTTTACAATTTAGGGTTTATAACGCTTTAGTAAATTATTTTAATAAACACTGTAATAGAAGTTACAAAATTATTTTTGAAACGCTTTAAAATGATTAGGGTTTAGGGTTTGGTGTTTAGGGTTTGGGGTTTAGGGTTTATGATTGTTTACTCTTTAGAGTTTATGGTTTATAAGACTTTAGTAAATCCTTTTAATAAAGGCTTAAATAAAAGTTACAAAATTCTTTTTAAAATGATATAAAATGCTTAGGATTTAGTGTTTAGGGTTTGGCCTTTGGGATTTAGGATTTAGGGTTTACAAGACCTTAGTAAATTCTTTTAATAAAGTCTTAAATGAAAGATAGAAAATGCATTTTAAGCTATTGTAAAATGCTTATTGTTTAGGGTTTTGGGTTTTGATTTTGGGTTTTAGGTTTAGGGTTTAGGGTTTATGTTCTAGGGTTTATAGCACTTTAGTAAATGCTTTTAGTAAACATTTAAATAAAAGTTACCAAACAGTTTTTAAAATGTTATAAAATGCTTAGGATTTAGGGTTTAGGCTTTATGGTTTAGGGTTTGGGGTTTCAGGTTTAGATTTTAGTGTTTAGGTTTTATAACACTTGATTTAATGCTTTTAATAAACACTTAAATAAATGTTACGGACTGATTTTTAAAATCTTATAAAATTCTTAGTGTTTATGGTTTAGAGTTAAGGGTTTGAGGTTTATTGTTTTATGGTTTAGGGTTTGGGGTTTAGGGTTCATGGTTTCGGTTTTACAACACCTTAGTAATTGTTTTAATAAACACTTAAATAAAAGTTACAAAACACTTTTTAAAATGTTATAAAATGCTTAGGGTTTTTGTTTAGGATTTGGGGTTTACGGTTTATGGTTTAGGGTTTGGGGTTTAGGGTTAAGGGTTTAAGGTTTAGGGTTTAGGGTGTAGGGATGAACCACCCCACCTTATGAGGTTATCCATTGCTACATATTACACATAATGTGTTCATCCCATGGAGCCTTGAGGAGTTATGAAGAAAAATAAATAAAAGGAAAAAGGTTTATGAAGAAAGGTGGAAAAACAAAGTTCGGGGTATCTCATGTACCATAATTTTCTCCCTCCTACAGTCACATACCCAGGTGTGGTGGTGTGGTCTTCCCTTATTATAGATACACATAAAATTCTTACGGTTTATGTTTTATGGATTAGGGTTTGGGGTTTAGGGTTTATAACATTTTACTAAATTATTTTATTAAGCACTTAAATAAAAGTTACAAATAGTTTTTAAAATGTTATAAAATTCTTAGGCTTTAGCATTTAGGGCTTAGGGTTTATAACAATTCAGTAAAAGTTTTTAATATACACTTAAATAAAAGTTACAAAACACTCTTTAAAATGCTATAAATTAATTAGGGTTTAGGTTATAGGGTTTAGGTTTTAGGGATTAGGGTTTAAAGTTTATCACAATTTAATAAATTCTTTTAATAAACATGTAAAAAAAGTTACAAAACACTTTTTAAAATGTTATGAAATGCTTATGGTTTGGGTTTTAGGGTATAAGGTATAGGGTTTAGGGTTTGGGGTTTAGGGTTTAGGGTTAGGGTTTAGTGTTTATAAGACTTTAGTAAATTGTTCTAATAAACGCTTAAATAAAGGTTACAAAATGATTTTTGAAATGTTATAAAAGGCTTAACGTTTAGCGTTTAGGGTTTAGGTTTTTTAGTTTAGGGTTTAGCGTTTAGGGTTTAGGTTTTTTAGTTTAGGGTTTAGCGTTTAGTGTTTAGGTTTTTTAGTTTAGGGTTTATAGTTTGGGCTTTAGTTTTTATGGTTTAGGGTTTATAACACTTTAGTAAATTCTTTTAATAAACACTTAATTAAAAGTTTAAAATTCTGTTTAAAATGTTATAAAATGATTAGGGCTTAGGTTTTAGGGTTTTGGGGTTTAGGGTTTAGAGTTTCAGGTTTATGGTTTAAGGTTTATAATACTTTAGTAAATGCTTTTAATAAACACTTAAATAAAAGTTACAAAACACTTTTTAAGATGTTGTAAAATGCTTAGGGTTTAGGTTTTAGGATTTATAACACATTAGTAAATGATTTTAATAAAAACCTAAATAAAATTTAGAAAACACTTTTTGAAATGTTATAAAATACATAGGGTTTACGTTTTAGGGTTTCAACTGTAGCGTTTGGGGCTTAGGGTTTAGGTTTTATAACACTTTTGTAAATGATTTAATAAACACTTAAATAAAAGTTACAAAATGATTTTTAAAATGTTATAAAATTATCAAGGTTTACGGTATAGGGTTTACAGTTTGGGGCTTACAATTCAGGGCTTAAGTTTAGGATTTATAACAATTTGGTAAATTATTTTAGTAAAATGTTAAATAAAAGTTACAAAACACTTTTCAAAATATTATAAAATACTTTGAGTTTAGGGTTTAGGGTTTTGGGTTTAGGGTTTATAACACTTTAGAAAATGCTTTAAAGTTACAAAATGCTTTTTAAAATGCTATAAAATGATTATTAATTAGGGGTTGGGGTTTGGTGTTTTGGGGTTTAGGGTTCATGTTTTAGGATTTAGTAGATTCTTTTAATAAACACTTAAATAAAAGTTAAAAAAAATCTTTTTAAATGTTATAAAATGCCTTGGGTTTATGGTTTGGGATTTAGGGTTTAAGGTTTAGCACTTATAAGGGTTAAGTAAATGCTATAAAATGATTAGGGTTTAGGGTTTACTGTTTAGGGTTTAGAGTTTAGCGTTTGGGGCTTGGGGTAATAACAAAATTAAAATATTTTTCAAATAATTAATTTTTAGACTTAAAATTTAACCATCAAAATATTTATTAAAAATTAGGAGTGAGCCCATAAGGATATATCAAATATTCATGAAACTTTGTGACAACTAATATATGATGTAGTAATATAAAATTTCTGCAAATATGGCCTTTTTGGGTACTCAAAATAATAGAAAGGGAAGCCAATTTTTTCCTTGGAATGTAAGCATAATCATTTGTGATTCATGAATTTGGATGCATCCATTTTTTCAATCGCCCATTTTCGCTATACCATAGGTATTATTGGAAGCTATATTTCTTTTTACAATAAAAACAATAGCTTCATCAAGTCTAATTTAGATTTTGGGTAGAAATTATTTGACCAATGGAAAACTAAAAATCTTCAATGCTTTACAATGTTTTTATATGATTGACCTTTATTTCTTTTGTGCTCTAAATACAATCATACATCACTCACATTTCAAAATTATTATTGGTAATGCTTTCTAACCAAAGTATTATATTTATCATGGCCTTCTTTGAAATTAAACTACAACCTCCATAGATTTGCTAAGATTTTCCTTCTTTTTTCAATATTATAACTATTACAATAAATTTAATACTTTGGTTTGTATCACATTTAAGTAGAAAAACATTTTAAATAGCATTTAAAATGTTTTCATTTCTTATTCATAAAAATTATTAATTCTCAATCTAAGAAACAACTTTAGTTATTTGGCCAATAAGTATTAATTATGAAAGTTTTTGTGTTGTTAAAATCTTAAATTCTAATTAAAAACAATTTTAAACCACAAAGATGCATCTTTTACTCATGCCTGCTCATTAAGTGTTTTTATATCTTGTATTTATCTTTAAATGTTAAATATGATTATACTTTATTTAATAATTTATGGAATATAAATTATA